>JBAIZZ010000173.1:2522796-2533672 GCA_037355905.1 Heliconius aoede | reverse complement strand
AAAAAAAAAGGAACTTTTCTTTGTTTCCATTTGTTCTTCGTTTAAAAACGAGTTCAACAGATAATGTATAATACACACTGCAAAGTCATTTTTAAAATAAGTTTATTCTTAAAAAATAAAAAAATAATTATAGTTACTTTACTTAACTTCTCAAAAGTTAAAAAAATATCATAATACTATAAATATATATATTATATTAAAAAAAATTAGCCATTAAAATTTAAAGTACGCTCAATAATGTCAAAAACATTATAATTTGGATAATAAACACTGAAAGTCAAGTGCATCCCGTTATTCAGGCTTACTTAGGTCACGGCGCACGAGGCGATGTGTGTCGAGGCCCGCGAGTACTTCGATCAGGGTTGTATTTAATATTAATATTATTAATAAAAGTCGAACGTGCATATTTCATGCCACGTTAAACGCAATCACATTAAAAATTAAACTCGCGTAAATTGCTGCTGTAAATGTAAATAAATGGTAATCAAATATTACATTTACTTTACTCAATATTTTAAAAAGGTGTTTTTTTTTCATGTTCACGCTGTATCCTGCATAGAGCAGGATAGGAGGAGGGAGCCTCGTCTTAAGACACTCCTCATTTCCACCGAATCTTGAAGATATTACATGTTATTTAAATAAATAAATATTAACAATACTCCAACCTTATAAGAAATCTCTTATCCGCGTACGCATAATTTCACACTAAATTTGGACATATAGGTGTTATTACCTTTAAAATTGGTCAATTTTAATCACCAAGTTGTTGTTGATAAGCTATCAGTCGTATATACTGGTATATTTAACTTTCGCCAATGAGATATGTAATTATGTAAATTTTTTTTGTAGTTTGTGACATTATATCTTACTAACTGAAAGTAAATTTATAATGTTGTTTTAAAAAAAAAAAATTAACATTTAAATATTTCACTTAAATTATATTAAAAAATAAAAATATAATAAAAAAATATATTTTAACTAAAACATTAAATTTAAATAAAACAATTACAACTTGTTTTTATACCTCTACTTGCTTCAATCACTAAGTATACTTTGTTGCGTATTTTGTCAATTATTCGAGAAAATATAGTTATATATATAATATATAATATATTTATATATATAATATTAAAATATTTAAATTCCATAAAGAGTGAACGTGATTCTAAATATGGACATAGATGAGTTCTAGATCCTTGAGAATCCTTGATTTACTGCCTATTTCACGTATACGCGTGGACGGCTAATAATTTTATTTCTTACTAAAGCCAGTAATAAATCAAGATAAGTCCCCTCCATGGGGGAAGTGAAAAGATATCAATTTAACAGAATAACATTTAAAGCGGTCACGCGATCACACATGAGCATAAAAACCCGTGATTATGTGTTCCTTTGATAATGGTAACAAAAGAAAAACTATTATTGTAATTTTCTCGTTTTCCTTTAACATACATTTTTTTTATTTTTCCATTAAGTAAATGTGCATTTTTACTATGTGATGTCACCGTTTTAATGTGCAGTTTCACTTAGCATGTGACCGATTTAAAATTATTTATCCCATTTATATAAAAACATAAATGTGAAATGAGAGTCAAGTAAAATGTTAAGTAATGAGAGATCTATACGAGTGCCGAGTTCTGTCTTCACTCGGGCTTAAAATTACTCGGCAATTTTTTACGTACTTGCCGGCTCTATTATATTTACAAGTTAGTGTAATTTCAGTTTGTATTGGACTACTTGATATTCGGTCTGGAGCCTGGTAGCAAAGATATCCAATGAAAATAATAAAATAAGTAAAAGAAAATTATAATTTTATAATTTATTTTACAATCTGAGGGGTATTTGATAAAACCTCATGCTTTATGAACTAAGAAGATTACAAGTTAAGGGCTCAAAAGTAGATTGAAATGGTTTGAGTAAAATACACTTTGTGCGTTTCCATTTTTTTCTTCCAGTTGGACACGCTGACGTCTTGATATGTGTCATAATACCAGCTATAGACAAATATATATAATATATTTATATAATTTTTATGGAATTGAAAGTTATAAACGTTCAAAATATATATATATTTCTAATTTATTAATTCAGTAAGTAGTAATTACATATTAACACTTCAAATCTTGCAAACGATTAAAATTTCACTATTCAATATATTACTTGGAAGTTATTTAAATATTTATCACTCTCAAATTACCTCAACGTGTCCCATAAGTGCTGTGAAAATGTAATGAGTCGAAGGTTGGTATTCTTATTCGGTCACCATTAATTACACCCTTCTTTGAAAGTCATATATCTGTCGTAAAGCAAATTAACCCACTTAAATTTCGGGCGAGGCGCGGTACCGATGACCGGAACAAATCTGAATGACTGACTTGTATTGTATTGTTTACTACAATGTATACTTATTTAGGAAACTAAATAAGTATATTTCTTTCCTTCCAGTGTGGAACAACACTTTAAAAATGATAAACAAACTACAATGTATTCAATCGAGTGTCGTGAGAAATATACGAACATTACTCATAAGTAGTGCTATACTTATGAAAGCGGCATTAAAATTGTAACGGTTTACTGGTGCTTTGGTAAATGTAGTGGGCATAGAGCTTTTAGAGGCATTAAAGTCGTTACGACCGTCAAAAGGTAAGGAATCCATCGTGCTCTCTTTAAATTGTTGTTATATTTATTGTGATCGTGTTAAATATAACGTAAGTGAATGTTTTATTTATTTTAGTTTCACGCTATATCCAGTACATTAGTACCATACTACAGTTGGGTCGCCACAGGGAACATGGGAACCTAGTGTTCAGACTCGCCATTCCCATTAAGACACTTCCGTTCCCGCCTACTTTCTGCGTGTTGAGTAACCTGCACCACTACTGGCAACAAACTTGCAATTAACAAACAAAATATTACGCTTATATTTTGTCAAATTTTACGAATATCTCTATATATTTATGAAATTTTACAAAGTTTTCTTGAAAATTTTTATAATTGTTTTATAACATATTTTTTATTTGTAAACAAATATGGATGAAATGTGTTGTTTTAAAATGTAATTATATTTATTTTCGCAATTACATTTAACATCTTATAGTAAACAAACGTAATATACTCGTAAATAAATACGGGTTATAGATATAAAGAGGCCGTCGTGGCGCAGTGACAAGGGGAATGGTTGTGGGTTCAATTCCCACTCGAGGAAGTGAAATATTTATTTACGTTTGTATTTCCATTTTCTTCGCTCTGGTGTCGAGGCAATGCGCGACATTGCTCCTTGAGTTGAATATCCTTGTATTTCGCACATCCCATAACTTAAATTTCTTCAAAATATGAAAATGTCTAATACTTTTAACAGGAATCCGTAATTCGTGTCGTCGGAACAAGTCGGAAAGTTGCCTAACGATAAACAAAAGAAAAATTTTAATTGACCCCTGGAAATACAAAACAATAAAGCGAATGGTTTTGTTCCCATTTCACAGTTTCACTGCCTTGTTTGCGGTACATTCTCTGCCGCTGCAAGTGCAACGTGTGTCGACTACTAAACCCAAGGAAAATTGTAAAATTATTCAAGCAAATAGAAAATACTTATCAATGTAAAAAATATAAATAATTATTAAAATATTATGACAGTATTACAATTTGTGTTATTTTTAATACTATGTATACCTCATTCATCATCATCACCCTTATCAAAGCAACAGGATTCAAAATTACGACTTCGAAAATTTTTGTGCTCGCTAATCTCAGAACTTTTAACATTTAATGTTTGTAAAAATAAAAATTACAAGAAATCTTTCTTATTTATAACACTTTTTTTGGCTAAATGTAGGTTTCGTTGAAGTAAAACAACACATTGTGTTGCAATTGCAGACAGAAGTTACGTTTTCAAGCTAGTCACTTTAAAATTGCCTTAAAAGTTTTTTTTTCAAGTCTAATAATCTTGCTTTATAACATCATTTAGAGGTCGTCGTGACACAAGCGTCTGACTATTAACGGAGGTTGCGGGTTCGATTTGCACTTGGTCGAATGCATATTTTAATTTCCTCGCTCCGGTAACAAGGCAAAATGGGGCGGTGAGTTCCAACAAAAGAAAAATTTACATGAAGTATTTTACCGCGTAACGCAACACTAAATTAATGTCATTTTTTTAGCCGTGGTTTCCATTAATTCAAATTAAAATACTAAATAAAATAAGAAAATGCAATTTAATAAAATAACCCTGAGCTTTCTCTTCTAGTTTCTCTTTGATTGCTATAAGTTATGTAAAAATATTAAAAAAATCTAAGGCCGAACGAAATTGACATTTAATTGACAAGTTCAAGGCCACGCATAAGTGAATATCTTACATATTACTATAAACTTACATAAGCATGTTGAGCAAGTTTTTTATAAAAAAAAAAATAAGCATTACGATCCAATTCATTAATATTTGTGTCAAACAGATTAATTATTATTGACCGATAAAATAATAAAGCGAATAAAACATGACATAATATATTAAAAATCTATAAATATTTATATCAGAATAACGATATAAAGTGCAAATTCAGAATTACAATGAACACTAAATTAGGAACCGTAGTTGATTTAAGCTGTGCATGTTTGAATGTATAATGCAATAATATGTATATTAAAAATATTTTGTAGGATCTATGGCGACAGGCGTATGAATAAGTCAGTACGTATTATATGAATAAATATATTAGTCCATGCAATTTTATATACGTGGTTGTCCAAGCTAAAGAAGCTTAGATATAAGAAAGAAAAAAAAATAATAATTTTTAACATAATTTGAATCAATAACAGCCTTCGTCTTGCAAATCATCAACGGATGCAAAATAATAATTGCATACAAAAAATGGTACATCTCGTAATATAACGACTAAACTAATTGCTAAATGTGAACTCATAATCAAATTTTATCGCCCTGAACTAAATTTAGATGCAGCCTTAATTTTTAATTTCGCAAAAATCTTTGTTTTTTTTTACATTACGAGGCTTTCATTAACCGAGCTTTGCACCCCACATAATATGACTCGCTTTAGGCCTTTATGGGGCGTTGACAAATCAGTAAACGAACTTTTGTATAAATGTAAATGTTTGTGTGGGTTATAGGTAACCTACATACCTATAGTTAACTAACATGCGTATACAAAAAAGGCCGTATGTATTATTTTATCGTAGCAAATATATAATTATATATTTTTATCCTTGTATTTCGCACATAATATCGTAGGCAGAGGGAAACTGACAACCTAGTGCACCCCGTTCCCATTAGGACACTTTCGTTCCTATTTTCCGCCGAATTCTAGAGGCATTACGTGAAGTGTGAAGGAACTCAATATATTAAATACATGAACGAAAATGAACATATTAAATACATATTTCATTCCACGAGTGGAAGTCAAATTCACAACCTGTCACACTCACACTCGCGCTCTTGTGTCACTGCACCATGACTGACCTAATAAGGATATACACAAAATTCGTTTTTAACTTATACCTCTATAGCACTCCTCCAAATGAATCTCAAATCTCCATCTATCTATCTATCTATCTATCTATCTATCTATCTAAATCTTAAATAGTTCAAATCCTCACAACAAACAGACGCTTTCACTAAATACAAGGATAGATTCTAAGGATGTGACAATTGCTGTGGCGACAGGATAGACGGTACGCCAACGCGCTGATCTCATACGCAAGTCATCTCCTGATAGCCTCAATAATTGCAAACGGGAAAATTTGCAACAATAAGAACTGCAGCCTTGGTCTAGTTCTTTAAGGCTATCCAATACGTGTTCGATTACATATTTCGTCGTATGCAAGTGTGTTACGTTAAATAATTTTGCTTAGTTATTACTAAAATATATACAAATTACTAATTATTCTAACTAGAATAGTAAGTTTTTGTAATATAATATATTATAATAAAATTCATAAATATAATATAATAAAAAGGCCATCGTGGCGCAGTGGCATAAGGGGAATGGTTGTGGGTTCGATTCCCACTCGAGGAAGTGAAATATTTATTTACGTTTATATTTCCATTTTCTTCGCTCTGGTGTCGAGGCAATGCGTGGCGTTGAGTTCTGCCACTCAACACGCAATGCCTTCAGAATTCGGCAGAAAGTGGGGAACGGAGTGTCTTAATACAAGGTTCCCTCTACCTACCCTGCTGTGTATAGCTGGAAAAGAAAGAAATATAATAAAATTTATGAATTATTCGAAAACGACAAAAAAAAATACGTTACTTATATATATGTAACAAGCGATATTACCTATATATTTAAAACTTGTACAGTGCAGTGTTAACGTTTTTTTTTTAATTATTTGTAATAAAAAGGACACCGCTGGCGTATTGTTCATGAAGCTGCATCAATTAAATGGCTATATCAACATCAATTGAAGTTATTCAATAAATGTATAATGGAAGATAATTGAATATTGTTCTAAAATGTGGAACTGTAAATTTATGATATAACCTTGTTTTTCCCTGTGCTGAAGCCGTAGTGGCATAATAGCGCAAGCGTATGAGTGTAATACGACGGTTGTGGGTTCGATTCTCACTCGGAGGTATACTTGAATGAATATTTTCATTACTCAAAAAAAGAATTAATTTCCCCGAGCGGGAATCGAATGCACAACCGTCGCGTCTACTGTCGCACGTTTGTGGCACTGTACCATGACGGCCTCTAAAGTGAAGGATAAGTGTTGATAAATTACTTTTTAATAGTCGGGACAGTCTTATGTCTAGACATGTCAGACTTATTTCCATACCCATTGTTTAGTCTGGATGAAGAGTTATGATGCCGGAATATGCTACATATGGATAATCATTAGGTTGCAAATAAAATTCTTTAAAAAATTAACTTTGAAGCTTTAATAGATTGTATAATATAAAACCATAAATTTTATTTTGAGGTAAAATGGTTATAATAATATAATAACCACAGGAAAATATCTAAGAAAACACAGTATAATTATATATTTAACCCGTTCATTCACAATGAAATATTGAATCATAATTGTTTTCAATTTGTCGACAGCCCTGGTAACATTTATGATCTATATTTAGTAATTCTGACATCACGTTCCTCGAATAAAGAGATAATTTAGTTGTTAAACGACACATCGCTAGTTACCCTACATTTCGTAGAATAGTTTCTTGTGGCCCGAACGTAATTGCATTGAACAAAAACAAATTATTGACAATGAAAATCTATGAGCACTCCGTTGAGCAAGACGATTTTGAGGCATGAATCATGGATTCATGGTATTAAAGCGACATGTCCACTATATGCTGCTCAATAAAAATTTAAAAGCCACAAACGACTAATAAAAATGAAATTTGAAACCACCATTAAACAAATTTTATTAATAAGAAAGAGATAACAACAAACTGATAACAAGTCGTCAATAGCAAAATACGCTGATAAGACTTTATTTACATCTTCATATGATCTTAAAGCATCTTTAATTAACAAAAATTCCAAATAAACTTTTGACTGTTTATTCCATGGATATATTATATACATGTCAAGTATATTTTTTTTTTATGTATGTATATATGTGAAACAAAATGTATATACTACAAGTAAAAGCTTAGTTTCATATTAACTCTTTATGGAAGACAAGTGATAACCATCATAGTACGAGCAAATCAAAATGAATAATTAAACTAATTAACGGCATCGTGTCGAGCTGGTAGGAGTCAAAAAAACGAAGAAGTCAACGCGTCCTAGTTCAAGTCTGGTTTTGGCAATTATAATTATTATGAAGACATGTATGTATGTAAAGCTCCCGTCATTAAATCCGTTTCTCCTCAACTTGAGGCGACAGTTCAAGGCGACGAACCGTGCATGTGGCGCCTGCTCATATGATAATGCCTGTTCACACGATGCACGCTAGCCTTTCATTATATTATAAAACACTTTTTTTATCCCATGTCATATACCTTTGTACTAGTATATTTAACAAACTCTGTATGAAATAAAGGAAGGATTTCTTTTCCATAATTTTTGATGTGGCCAAATTAAAATAATAATAATATTATCAGATCTTGCGTCCTGAAGATACCCAAAAACGTGCTTGATCTTATAATTGCAAAAAAAAACTGCGTTGAAAGTAAAAGATATATACAAATCGTATTCTCGGAAATCACGTGCGGGCTGTCGGCTTGCAATCAGAAGGCGACCACCCAATGGATAAGTGTGAAAAGTCACTTAGCACAACAAAACGAGACCGTATCATCATTTTTACAGCTGCACTCACGCCTCATGACTTATATCAGATGCATGGCAAATCGGTCTTCCACTCTTCATTTGTATTCTTCTTGCCTCCGCTATATTGGAAATACATCGTCTTGTAAATTAGACGATGGTTTATTTATGTGGGATAGCGCCAACTTATGTTACTAGTATAAATTCTTAAGATTGTTTGTCTGTTAATGTTGCAGTATGCCGATTAAATATTTATGATTTATTAAGTTTTTTTTTAACGCCATTAAATGAAAGGTATTAATCCAATATTCTAATTTAATTTTTAATTTATAATATTTTTTATCTATAACAAAACTCTTATAATTGATCAGTGTTGTCCATTATTTGGTAATTAATTCAGCAAGCAAATAGAAGAATGAAGAATGAAATGAATGATGCTTTCATCCTCCGTTAATCTCTTATTTTTCTTAATTCCAATTAATGACTATTAAATACGAAATTATTATTATTTATTATTACTTTTTCAGTTCATAATGAAAATGAATGAACCTTCATAATACAATAAAAATATATGATATGTTGACATATATGTCTATCTATATATATAAAAGATACCCACTGACTAAGGTAAGACGCACGGACAGCCATAACCGCTGATGATGGAAACGTGAAATTTGGACAGATGTTTATTTTCATAAAGTCGAAAACCCATTACGAATAGATTTAAAAAAAATTAACCACATAGGGATAAATTGGGGTTGAAAGTTTATATGGAAAAATATTTAAATCCCCACCGATTTTCATAAAAAAATAAATTCAGACTCTTAAAAATAATTCTTTAAACACGTGTTTCGTAGTTTTTTAGAATTCACCCCATAAAATAAAAATAATTTCATAAACATATTTTATAAATATTCGTATAGTTAAAGCGGGCGAAGCCGCCCAGGTCGGCTAGTTTTATATATATATATATATATATATAAGTGAAGATGTTCCCATTATTCCCACAATTTTTTTTATTTTTAGTTTATGTATGTTTTATTATGAGTGTTCGTATACCCACTAAGAAGGGATTTTGAATTTTGAAAATTTTAATCTAAAAGAGATGAAATAGGGGTTGAAAGTTTCTATGGGAAATTTTTAAATGGATACCGATTTATATAAAATTTTTAATTCCAACTATAAAAAAACATGTGAAATATATAAAATAAAAATATTTAATTGAACATGTATTTTACGGTTTTTTAGAATTCATCCCCAAAATTGGAAATAATTTCATAAATATATTTAAAAAATATACGTATAGTTCAAGCAGGTGAAGCCGTCCAGGTCGGCTAGTAAACTATAATTAATTAAAGTTTTATGTTTTGATACTGAAACATTTAAATTTACATTTTGTATAAGCAAAGCTGTGCATCAAGCCATTAACTTGAAAAAATACTAAAGAAGTGTGTCTATATTTCTATTATATTATATCAAAGAATAAATCCGCCAACACTTTCATAAATCATATATGGATGTTCATAAAATTAACGGCACCAGTCTATTGACGAGATTAGTTTATTAAAGTCAACGGTGTTGACACCGATACGTAGGTAACACTTACTAGACAAAAAAAAAACAAATACTAGCCTCATATTTTTTTAGCCTTTGTAACACTTCCTAAATTCCATCCACTACAATTGCACAAAAGTTTTACTTTTAATTAATAAAAATCACTCAATCACAACACGCCTATTCAACTGTCAAAATGAGTTAAAAAAATTCAAAAAAGTCGAACGTCGTAACGTTTAAATCGAAAAAAACATCGATAACTCGAATGATGTTTTTTAATCGCTCGATTAATACAACACTACCGTAAGCGAGCGAGGCGAGCGCCCGAATGACATACAAGTTATAAACGCGATACACTCGAATCTTGACTTTTAAAACATGTAATAATGAACGAGACTGTAAAATGTAAATGTATCTATTAACACTTAAATTATCCTCTAACATCAATTTATAATGCGTCTATTCCTGATTTATTTTCGTTAATTAACTTTTTAATTTTATTTATAGCCTATGATGGGATTTTTCATTAATTTATTATTGACAGCTTTCCGATTATAATTTATATTCATAATTTTTCAATGATAACAATAATTTATATCATGTCTCGATTCAGTTTTGCTTTGGCCGTTGACCGTTTTAGTGGCAAGAGTATACGACATATATATGTATAGTTATTATGTTTTTTACTATCATATTTTTTAATTTTTGTTTTCTAGTTTTATTTCAAGAAATAATTAAATACGATCATAAGCCAATGCAAATGTTATTTAAAAATAAATTAACACACATACGTTTATATGCGCGTAATTATTATATAAATATATGTAAAACGTAATTCCTAATGTCATTAATATGTCATCCAGATAGAATCTATATTTATTCATCATTTTAGATGAATATTAAGGAAAATAATAGGGATAATATAAGTACGGCAGCATACAGAATATTACATTATAAAATTATTTATAGTTTCTTACATTCTTTGTTAAACTTTTTAATTATGAAAGTTACGTTTGAAGTTAATAAAAGTTATATGCCTGTAGACCTTAATTTATGTATTATTGTTATAACGGCCCAATAATACAATCAAACCCGTC
>JBAIZZ010000173.1:2346240-2522786 GCA_037355905.1 Heliconius aoede | reverse complement strand
AGGGATTTGTGCCGTCTGCATATTGAATAGATATTCGATTTGATGGAAATTCACGATTGCCAATGAGGTTACGTACGTTTTTCTTAATACTTACATTAAATATAGATATTAAATATATATATATATATATATATATATATATATATATATATATATATATATATAATTATTATATGTGTTAATAGCAAGTAGGTACTATGTACGTAAAATAATAAAAATATTTAAGTAATTCAACTCTTGTATTGTAAATATATTTTTTTATCTTGCGTTTCCATTTATGGGGAAACAGAAACTTTCACTGCCTCCTTCTCCTTCTAAGTGATTTAGAGGCGCCCTGTGACCCATTCGCAGTACACCCTCAAAGGCACAGCCTTTTATGGACGTTCCACATACAGCCCTACTGAACTTTCACAGTTGGTAAAGTGATTAAGGTTCAATTTATTATACAGTAGAAAAATATTATGTATTTTCAGCCAAAAATTTTTTTATCATTTCTAAAACTTTATATAAATATTTTTTCCGTCCCAAAAAATTAAGAGTTCTGAATAATTTTATTTATATATAATATAAATAGAATATAAATAGAAGACAAGAAAATTATACTAAGTGCATATTTTTATGAAATCCATGTTATATTTGAAATTGCACATTGTGCGAAATGAGATTACTTACTAGGCTTATTGTAAAACTGTCTTCTATCCCTTTCATATATATCAAGTAGAAAAGGGACACAAATTTTAAGGAACCGAATTTGAAACGAGGATATCCTTTAAATAGGTCAGGAAGGCGAAGTTTACGTCGCCATTTGGCATTAGGGAAACCGAAAGCAATAAAATCTACAGTTTAGAGGCTGAATTAGAAAATTATTCAGGGCTAAAGTTATATATAAGAAAATTGTATAATGAAATAAATTTACTGCATTGCTGAAATATTTAATTTTGTTTCATATTATTATAGAAAAAAATATAGTTATATTTATTATGGTCATTACAAATAAATTTAGTTATCATCTTATGACTATACACTTACAAAAATTAGAAAGCAAAAAAAATAGTTTTTTAATATTTAACTAGATCTTTTCTGGTTTTCATACCGATTCCAGGATTTTAGTTCAACGAAAAAATATAACTTATAAAGGATGACAATTTTAAGTTTGCGGGCGTATGCATTGTAGACCTGAAAATTTAATGTTAATTTCAGTTTCAAATACTAGCTAGCTGATCACAAAATAAATGATTTGATAGACGGACAGACATAAATCAATGTGATCCTATAGGTTTCTTTTTTCCCTTTGAATTACGAACTTTTTAACTTTAAAATCGCGAAAACCACAAAATATAACATATCAAGAGACCAATACTCAACAATAGCAGTAATCGAATGAATAACCTAAAATACAACTACCCTATTACTCTAATATCAATATCGACAATATTGATTCACCTCAACAAAACATTCGTAGCCAATAAAAGGAATTAATAAGAACCAATGTATAGTGGTGGTGTACAGTACACAGTGTACAGTGGGGTGGGTGGCCGTGTGGCATTTTAGCTTGATATTAACACTACTATATTTTGTCAGAAAGAAATATTTGCAGGATAACAGGGTTGGGGGGGGGGGGGGATTACCCTCCCTGCAGTTTGCATTCCTACGTAGTGTTTATTGGTCTTCGTTCTATTGATTATATTATGTTTGTGGCGACATACGTATAACGTGAAGTCAAAGTTTTATTTTATATTTTAAATATATTCAAATTGATAAAATACAAACTCCTCTGATTTTTTACATATTATTTCATGTTTAGGATAGTAAAATATTTACATAGGACTTGAAATTTGTACGTTGCGAGATTTGAACCCACGGCTCTTGGAAACCGACCAAAGTGCGGGTATAAATCCCACTATGTAAAATTTTTTATACATTTTCGCACAACGCAGACAGAGGAAACCTATAAACCTGTTGTTTAGAAATCTTAAAGCATTGCATGTTGAGTGATGAATCTCAACGCCACAACTTTCCTCGTTACCAAGTAAATGAATATATTAAATATATCATTCCCCCAAGTGAGAATCGAACCTTCAACCGTCGCGCCACCAGTCGCGCGCCAAGCCAACCTCAAATTTTAAAATATAATACAAAATAATATAAATTTTCTATAACAACACAACTCTATTTTATTTACTTCATCTAGTACTTCGTCGATAAGCACCTATCACGGTGGTGCCTCACACCGCCCCGTTGAGTGCCGTCACTTTGTGCACTTTCTTCGTTCCTGTTAAGTAATTACGTATGCACGAGCACACATGCTGCCTTTGGCGAATGTTGTTCTGTGTTCTAGCTTTATAAATCGTATATGTAAGTTGATTCAGTAGAATTATTATTACTATTTTGACAATATTATTTTACATATTCAGTAACATGTAGGGCAAAGTGTTTGTCTTTAAACACGATTGGTTCTGGGTTCGATCCCCACTTGAAGAAAAAAATATTTATTTGAATCTATATCTCCATTTTTCCCCTCTAGTGTTGAGGTAAAGCTAGGCAGAAAATGGGGAAGGGATCGGGATGTCTTAACACTAAGTTATCTCTGTCTGTGAAACTGATTTATTTTTTAATAATATTTACATATCTGTGTGATAATTTAAATTTAATACGAAAATATTGGAAATACTTAAAAGTAGAAGAATATGAATTTCAGAAATAAATTACAATTACATTATTTTAGTTTGCCCAATATGATATATTTAAATTGAAAATATCTCTAAACTAACATTAAAAACTTTTTTTAATTAAAAGCTTAGGCACGTAACGTTTAGTTATTAGTGCTTTTATGAATGAATATTAGTTTCTCACTAATATTCCAAAAGCCGGAAGCAGCCAGAGTTTCCTCATGTTATAAGACCTTGAAGTTTCTCTACGCGTTCACCCAACACCGGTAAGTACTATCAGGTAATATGAAATTTGGATTTGGGTAACAGGTAGTTAATAGGTAAATAAGGTGCATAAAGAAGCACCTAACTTTCAAGCCCTTTCAATCCCATTTTATATGAATAAGCTTTACAAATATCAAACAATAAAAATGTATTTCCATTTTTTTATTTAGAAAACGTATTGAGAATACGTTAAATTTTATTTGTCATTACATATTGTTATTTGCTACGACAAGGGTAATATGCCGTGAGGCCATCGTGGCGCAGCGGCGCAAGGGTGTGACTGTAACACGACGGTTGTGGGTTCAATCCCCACTCAAGGACGTGAAATATTTATTTACTTTTATATTTCTATTTCTTCGCTCTGTGTTTAAATCGCAGCGTTGAGTTCCGCCAATCCACACGTAAGGCCTCCAGAATTCCGCAGAAAGTGGGAAACTGAGTGTCTTACCACTAGGTTCCCTCTACCTACCCTGCTGTGTGCGGGATACAGCGTGAAGCTGATTTAATTTTTGAATAAATTTTATTTGACTTTTGTTTTCTGTAAGCATTTAAAGGAGCAATAAATGTCATATATATCAAGTTCAATTATCGTCATTTAACGAACATCCCCTGTTGTTTTCTCTTGCAGCAACTCCATCCTGGAATGGAGCGCTGCACCCTATATCCTATGCAGAAATGCATGTAGGGGAATTTTCGATTAAATATTTAGATGAGATTTTGTATGATCCATTTATCATGGTCTAATTGTATGGGGTTGACGCTTTCACTCTGGCAAGTGAAGGTACCGAAATTTTACTAATCTTTTGATATGATAATGTAATAAGAAAAACGCCAAGTTAATTCTCTTGGGTTTGTGTTACACTTTATATGTATACACTACTGTTGACTTTTGAATTCTTTGTAGATATGCAAAGTGCTATGAATGAAACCACCACTCGCGGCGGCGAGGTACTGTGCAAGCGTGTGACTGTTAACGCGATAGGTCGTCGGTTCGATCTCACTATATACATTCAACACGTAATGCCTCAAGTATTAGCCGGTACAAGCCGGTGGAAAGTGGGGAACGGAAATGGATTAATTTTTTTTTAGCTTCACGCTTAATGGTAACATAATATCTTAATACTAGGCTCCCAAGTTCTTTCTGTTCCCGTGCTATATTCGAGATGGAGTGTGAAGCTAAAAAAGCAAAGTGTGTAACTTCAAAAAAAAAAAAACTGTCCCATTGTTAACAAAGAGTTTGCCTTCAATATCGATAAGTGATCAAAGAGCTTGTGTGATTACAAAATAGTTGTTTAAAAAACTCAATTATAACATGTTTCAGCCACAAAACTAACGTAAAATTTCAATTTCTTTCTTTATAACAGACAAAGGTTTTTTTGTTGTTTAGTGCTCTATAATTAATAAAATGATAATGGCTTTTGAAGTTTCGAAATTGTAGAGCTATTAGCAACGTAGCGTGCTATCACTGCGTGCTTGATGCCGTCAACACATCAGAACTTGCATAATCTTTGTGACACTCGAACTACATTTCTTTTGCCAAAAAACTATTAACTTTAAATTATTTTTTAAGCAATTAATTTTATAATTATTGAGAGGAAAACATATTAAATATATAATTAGTTATACTCATATATATATAAATTAAATATAAATATTCCATTCACAAGTGGATATCGAACCGACACCGTGTCGCTTTTAAAGTCACATGATTGTGCACTTTCGCCTCGACTGTTCACTTAATATTAGATTCTATTAACAAATAAAATACAATATATAACTGTGTTATATAGAAATAAGATTAGAAAACACTACTCAGTGTACTTTTAAAATAGCATTACTAAAAGAGAAAAAGCGCGGGGCGTGGAACGCGAAATTGCTGCAAACCACCCTATAATTATTTTTCCTGCCGCCCCGTTCGTTCCATTACATGGAATTTCTTAACATCTTTGGTGTAACATTTTTACTTAAAGGTTAGTTAATGCTCGTGTACTCTAATGAGATGACATTCTTATTTCTTTGTCCAGTGAAATATTTTTGTTGATAGTAAAAATTTACTTGAAATTAAATCAGCTTCACGCTGTATCCCGCACCAGATATCAGGACGAAAAAATAGAAATATAAACGTTAATAAATATTTCACTTCCTCGTAATATACGAGTATTACAATTGATTGAGGACAGCCGTGCCGTAAGGGCAGGGCGTTTGACTGTAAACACGAGAGTCGTGGGTTCATTTCCCATTCGGGGGACTGAAATATTTAAGTGTCTTAATGGGAACAGAGTGCACTAACAGTAGATTCCTAATTAGAAGAAACTAGGTTTTTTTTAGCTTTACGCGGAAACCATTTTCTGTAGTAATCGTAATAGTACCTTACAATGGCAAATATTCACGCTATTGAATGTAAGTATTGGTGTTCCCATTTCTATACTGTAGATGTCCCTATTCTGGGATTCATAGCTGAAATAGCTTTATAAGCAGCGTAAGCAGATATTGTGTCTCTATGTGACGTGACCAGGCCAAAGTGAGACGATATAGAATCATTAGACAAAAGTGAGTCTGAATAGGGATCAATTTACAAAGACTTTTTTCTCTATTTTATTCTTAATCTTTTTAATTTTTTTTATTCTGTTTTATCAGTTGGATTTTTTACACTGAAAACCGTTCGTAATATGTTTGCTATCACTTTTTTTTCACATTTTGTAGTTGCTGAAATAACTAGCTTTTTAGACATCATATAAAATAATGACATATGATATTCATTGATATTTTGGTTAAATATTTTAACCAAATGAAAAAAAGAGACCAACCGTGGAGTACAAGCACAAGCGTGCGACAGATCATGGGCTCGATACCCACTCGAGGCGGAAAATGGAGAAGGGAAGTGTCTCAATCGATACGGAGTAACTTAACACTAGGTTCCTAGGTTCCCTCTACCTACCCTATGCCTATGTGCAGGATACAGCGTGAAGGTAAAAAATATCTATATAGGTTCTACTTTCTCAGAGATTAGTGAAAATTGAACAATATCTTCTCTGCCTTATGAAACAGTTAGCTGTATAAACCATTAATAATAGAACTTATTAAAACTGAAATTACAAAATAAAAGAACACTCTAACACTCGACCCTCCCTAGCTGGCACAGTGCCACGCAACCCTCGGCCGGAGGACAGAAAGTGCCTCCGTAATCCCTCTGATATGAACCTCATTCCTATTTATATGCAGATTCCAGAGCCGACCATAAGTTATCCGTTCAAGCTACCGGATCATTCCCTTAATGACTGCCGTGTAAACGGGAAAAAGTATTACGATAGGGTGTTTTTGTACTCAGATAGAACTTTATCGGCGTATGCGAATAGAAATCATCCGTGCAGAATTAATTAATAGTGTCGCCTCATTTAATTAATAACATTTGCTGTGGGGTTTGGTGATATTAATTCCGTTGGCAGCATTTGGTGATGTTTGCTTAGAAAGAGTCATATCATTTTTATTTTTCAGCTTCTCGCTGATTCCCGCACATTGCAGGATAGGGGGAACTTAGTGTTAAGACACTCCGTACCCCCATTATCCGCCGAATCCTGGAGATATTGAGTGTTGAGCGGCGCTACGACTTGCCTCATAGGTAATCAGCCTGTAAGCTCAAATTCAAAATTCAAGTAGGTAGATATTTACTATAACTATAACAGATATTTAAAAATTTAATTCGTATGAATTAAATTTTTACATCTTGTTTATCTCCATGAGATGAGAAGAAGAGAAGACGTGAAGAACGCTCCACTGTTCAAATGAAAAGCTTAAAAGCTTGCGTACAAACAAAACAACAATGAAACAAATTAAATATCAACCTTTTTCGCAGAATTAAGATCACTTAATAATATTTCTTTTATTGATAATTAATTTAATAATTATTACATATACTTACTAAACTATGCATATCAAAACGTCCACGCAAATATTAATTATTCAAATTAGTCATCAAAATTCCAAAAGCGATAACAGGATAATTAATATCGATTCCACATTAATTATAAAATAAGCCTGTTTAAGTAGATAACAAATCCGATATGGAATATTCTCTGGAAAATTGCCAGCTCTAAGGAGGTTTTGATTAAATTTAGAGATAAGTCGGGGAAAATATTTCGGGGGAAATAATGAAAATATGACGTTATGAGATTACGAACCATTACAGCATTGATTATATATTCTAATGAAAATTTATTTGAATATTTTAAATAACATATTAGATATAGGACAGTAAACAAAGCCTAGTGTTAAGACACTCCGTTCGCGAAGCATACTAACAAATTTAGCCTCTGATATTTATATTAATGTGAAAAATAAAGAAATCGGCATCTTGGTATACGCTAAATACTAAGTACTTAGTACATGTCAAACTGTACAAGTCCCGATATATTAAAAAAAAATTGTACATTTTGTAAATACGTTCCAGAGACTCGATGGAACCTTTGAATATATAATATTTTAGTATATTGCTAAAACAATAATTATTATTAATAATTTCCAGCAGAGTTAAGTGCATTTATGCTTTGTATATTTTGTTATAGAATAAAAAGTTATAGTTAGTATTACATTGCTTAAATTATATACATTTAATGATATAAAATATAAATTTATTTTAAGATACAAACTTAAAATCCATTCTTAAAGCTCGTTCTTTAATATATGATAATTTGTCTAAGCGAGCTATTGGACATCTGACTTCAAGAAGATGGATGGTACTCTCGCACTGAAGTCCAGTCCGTAAAGGAAATTACTTTACAACTGACAGGGAATAACAAATTGACTTTTCAGAAGTTAAAGTTAAGAAATCACTAGTGTATTAGCTGTTAGTACCTACTAACTAAATACTGTCAACAAAAAAAATACTGATGTTACTTCAAAATAAGAATACAATTAATTAGAAAAATTAAAAACATTTAAACATAAAAAAATATTAAATTACAGTATTAATTTCATTGATTTTGTTATTATTGGAAATCTTATAATAATATTTTTAGAAAAATATCAGCTTCACGCTTTTTCCCGCACACAGCAGGATAGGCAGAGGGAACTCCTCTTCCCACTTTCTGCCGAATTCGGGAGGAATTGCGTGTTGAGTGGCAGAACTCAACGCGCCGCGCTTTGCCGCGACACCAGAGCGAAAAAATAATTTTTTTCGCATACACCTAAAATATAAATATTTATTTCATTAACAAAACGAAACATGGAAGGAAGGGGCATTCCCCATTTCTAAATCGAACAACAATCGATACACAATATCTGGACGGTAACTCAACAGGTATTAGCCCTGATCCGCCTGACCGGAGCCCGTCAGCCCGTAAATTATCATACTACGCGCGCGGACTACGGAAAACTTTTAACCTGTTAGAGATAACATGATTTTCGTAATGGAAGTTGAGGATTACGCATATGAAAGTGGATACATGGTACAACGCTGTAGTCATGTTTTTATTTACGATTTTCAGTTAAGTTTCAAAAGCTTTTAAAGCTTTCAAGATTAACTTTTTCAAACCAATTTTTGTGTCCTTTTTTTCATTTAAAAGTGAAAATAAAACAAATCCAGGAGGTGTGAGGTGAAAAAGAAAGTTTACAATTACTCTTAATACTTAAAACATTTTTTTGTGTAAATCCCAATATTTCTAAATTAAATGTGACTGAAAGCGCAGTGACCAAACTCCAGGCTGTCCCTTGAAGTGAAATGTGCTTAAGCAAAATCAAAATTTAATAAAATTACGAAAATATATTTCTAATACTATTGGAAAAATATATTTATAATATTTATTTTAATAACCCGTATAAATTCACAAGAAGTAATTGTATAAAATAAATCGTACAAAAACATTGAATTTCAGAGATAGGCCCCTAAGGCGCAAGTAATCCCAGCAGTAACTCAACAGACATTAACCCTGATCAAAGTGACCGATGTCCGCCAAATCAAAAGTCATAAATAATTGTCAAAGCGGCCGTTAATAAAATATTTTTACATAATAGTTAAAACTAACTAAAGCCATTATCTTGCGTTCAGTAGGGTAAGCAGAGCAAACCTAGTGTTAAGATTATTCGTTCTCCATTTTAAATCTAATTTTCGAAGCTTGTTGATCGTGACTCAACGCCTCGCTTTTACTATTAATGTTATTTATTACCAAATATTTCCAAAACAGACAGACATTATGCAAAATAGCAAAAACATTAAACATTGTTATGTATAGCCTTCATTATTCTGTAAAGCCTTTTTCTTAAAAGCATCCCTAAAACACGAGTAATAGAAATTCTACACCAAAGTATTAAAACTTATTAAGTAGGTTAATGGAAAACGTCTATCTATTATCCATATACGCATATTTCTGTTATATTAAAAGTAAAAATAGAATACCATGTCACATGAATATTAATAAAGCATTTCGAATGACAGATAAGTAACTCAGATAAATATTGTCATTTGTCGTTAATGTTGATATAATGACAGGGAATTAGGGAGTTAGGCTGTCATTAAAAATTAACGGGTCGCTTCTTGATGGTAAATCGATATGACGCCATCGCCAGACGTATTTAGTGTGCTGAATCTTACGTGACGTCTACGAGTGACTAGAATTATTTTAACATTTTAAAAATATTACTTTAGAAAAAAAAAGTTACGTTTTCGAGAGGGGCGTGTTCTTTTTTTTATCGAAAAAGCTTTTTTTATTTTTCTAAAAAAAAAGACTTAAATTTTTCCCACTCTCCGCCGAATTCGGGAGGTCATTACGTATTGAGTGGCGAAATTCCTCGCTGTGCC
This sequence comes from Heliconius aoede, assembly GCA_037355905.1. Taxonomy (NCBI): domain Eukaryota; kingdom Metazoa; phylum Arthropoda; class Insecta; order Lepidoptera; family Nymphalidae; genus Heliconius; species Heliconius aoede. The sequence continues at coordinate 2,513,060 of JBAIZZ010000173.1, read as the reverse complement.
TCGACACTAGAGCGAAGAAAAGAAAACGAGCGAAAAATATTAAATATTTCATTTCCTTAAGTGGGAATCGAACCCACAAACTGTAGCGTTTACAGTCACACTTTGAGCCCATGCGCCACGACTGGCCTCTTGTGTCGGTTGTGTTTATTAAAATTAAATATTTCAAGCGTATGCTGTAACCCGCACATAGCAGGGTAGACAGAGGGAATCTAGTGTTAAGACACTTCGTTCCCTAATTTCCGCAGAATTTACGACGCATTGTGTGTTGAGTAGCAGAGCTCATCAACGCCAACTACTTCTTTACTCCATATAAAGATAAGTCTTTAATTCTTTCTTTACTGTATATAAAGATCATTTTATTTCGTAAAGTGAATCTTAACAATTTATTTGATTAACTTGACCTTGACTGAACTTGACCTCTATAATTATGTACAATGTTTTAATATTTAGCATATTCCATATTCTAGTTTCGAACCTATAACCGTTGCGTCTCAACATCGGTTTCTACTTTATATTTTTCAGAGAAGCATTTTCATGAAAATAAAGAAAAATAATTGTAACTAAAACTCAAGAAGCACTAATTAAAATTTTACTACATTTTTATTTCCACTTGAAATACCAACATTTTTGTAGTAAAATATATAAATGTTGCAAGTAAATAATTTCTACTTAATTATTGATGAATAACTTCAGTGAAGTACAAGATTAAATTCTTGCTTTTCATATTTCTGCGTGTAAATGTTATCTCAAGTAAATTTAAAATACTTTGCTTGTGCAAAATTTTGCACCACAATTAGAGTGAAACTTAAAAATACTAGCTATCGAGTGGTGATTTTAGGTTCAGATCTCTGGTGGAGTTTCCACATACACATGATTTTATTAAAACCCCATTTCCTCTTATCTTTACAAGCAAAACAGAAAGAAAAATCCATTTATTAATTGTTTAGTCTTTTATAAAAGGCAGTATGCCAATAAAAGTAAACAAATAATATTGAAATTAAAACAATTTGCCCCCCACTCCCTCCATATGTAATGTGTAAGCAACACACGATACTTCCCATATATATATTTGTAATATATCTATAACGTCCAAGGTAGCTTAGAGCCGGCTGCTCTCAATAAATAACACCAAAGGGTTGTACTTCCACGACATTTTCCGTCTAATGCCGCCTCCTCACGCGACTACATGACGAAGTGTTTCGCAATGCTCGTGCCGCGTGGCTCTACTGAATGTCGGGCCTTCGGTTTTGTTTATAGCTAAAGATATTTTTCTTAATTTCTAATGATATCATATATTGGAGGTTATATATTTTTTAATGAAATAGTAGATTTTCTTATCGTTTACTATTACATTTATATTAAGATATAAGTAAGTGCAATATTTAAATATAAATTAAACACTTATATAAAAACAAAACATAATTAACTATTAATTACAAAAAAAAATGTTCATTTTTAGATTTCAGATAAGAACTACCGAGCACGAAAAAAAACACAAAAGTTTAAAAAGAATAATATATTTCAAAGAAAACTTAATTCCTCTCCCCTCTCGTTCAGGTCTTGTTAACTTCACGTTTCACGTTTACGCAGAAAGGTGGTTTTTATACTAGCACTGTAAATCGTTCTTAATTGGTTCTACCTAAGTAATTGAGCAGTTTCTGGAAAATTAATGTTTTATTTCCTTCGTTACCAAATTTTACTTATTATTGATTTATATATATTATTAAGTTGTAAAATAATGTAATTTTACATATCAGAATGTATCTATTGCTATTCTCTTTTACAACAGTAATATGACTTAATTAAACCTGTGTTAGTATTTAGGTCACACCGAATATATAAATATATTTTTTAAAACAAAAATAGAAATCATATAGAGACAAAAACATTAAAAAAGAAATAATATCAATGTTGAAAATCGATGCTATTATAGATGAAGTGTCACAATACGTGCTTACAAAGTTAGATCGTCCGCTAAGGGCCGTCACAAATAATGTACCTATACATTTTCACTGGCACCGTCTTCATCATGTAACATATTGAAGCTCTGTACAATGTGTTTTATTATATTCTGTAGGCTTGATAATTCTAGATAAGGAAAATTATTTCATTTGCACTGATGTTATGTGATCTGATCTGAATTTCTTTGGATAGTAAATTTATCCAGGAAGGCTATGGGCTATAGCCCGTTCCTGTAATATATTACACCACTTTAATTGTATCAATCTAACCCAATATATCTGCTTTCTGTGTCACTTCTGTCACTTAATTCTTAATTTGGCACAAGTCTTAACTTTTTCCAAAAGATTATATTTATACTTATGCCTATTATACTTTTACTAATTATATCCAAGAAACCGAAAACACATGATACGTAGTTAGAGTTCGTCTATTCCTTTTTATATTTTCCGTACGCTTGTCAGGTGCAAACGGCAATTTCGAAGCGAAGTTCAGAGGGACGTTGACTGTCCTTTTGCGAACCATTTAACCGATACCTTTATTTTTATTGTCGAATTCAACATTAGCCAAAAGGGCACGTTATAATTATATTAAGGAATTGTCTCTGGAAACAATTACGAAATTTTATCTCTCGCAATGATTATTTCAGATGATTCGTTTGTTATGTTTTTTTTTTAGCTTCACACATTATACAAGGATGGGCAAAGAATCTGGGAACTCAGTGTCGTTGCACTCCATTTCCATTCCCCCACTCTTCCCTTAACTCATCGCTCGCTCTGATAACTTACCGAGTAAACGCACATATATTTTTTTCCATTTCCTCGAGTGAAATCGAACCTACAACCATCGCGTTTACTGCGGAATGCTTCGCATTTGCGCCACGATCGGCCTTTAGTTGGCTACTTAGCCTCCTCCTATTTATATATCCAGTAGGGCAGTTCATATTTATTGTATTTAATTTAATACATGATATAAAGCCTTAAGCCAGTAATATCATAACCAAAAATAAAACTTTTGAATTATATTTTATGTTTGAAAGATACAAGAAAATATTCATATGATTTACTGATGAATACAAAACCGGCTATGAAAAATTTACAGCACTTCAGATGAATCCTTTTCAGATAAGCCTGTTTCTAAGCGGTTTCAGCTTACCAAGCAGAATATAAAACTTTTAAGCGATTCAAGCGACTGTGAAAAATGTGGTAAAGGGTTAGAACCGGGCAAAAACGTGACGCATTCGTTTTGTATACAATGTGCACTACATTTTTGTTATCGGTCTCCATGTCCACTCCAATTTGATATGAATTTTCAAGTATTGCATTGGAAAATAATTTGATATTTTTATGAATGTCAATAAAATTGTTGAGACTAGTCGTGGTACAGGCCCTCAGGCTTGTGGCTGTAAACGTGACAGGTTATAGGTTCGATTCCCACTCGTAAAAATAAACGATTTTATTTTACATTTTCTTACATTTTCTCAGCTCTGGTGTACTCAACACACAATGTCTTCTGTAAACAGCGAAAAGTGGAGAGCAGAGTATCTTAACACTGCGCTCAGTCTGATTTTTTAAAGTATTTAGGAACTATGCTTGTTTAGGCCGAGTATTAATGTGAATTTAAATATTAGCCAAAGAGGAGATAGTCTTTAGTTCTCATATAGGTTAGGGTTAGACTATGATATATGAGTCGGAAAAAAAAATTTAAAGTGTACTTTTACGTCGCCTTGCCTTGAGTTATAAATTTTTTGGCAATTATTTCTACAGTCACTTTTTATCAGAGTAAATAATAAAAGTTACAGATGAGAGGGAGTACGTGCGCTGGAAGGCTATAAACTGCGTGGACAATTTGTTTAATCAAAAACAAATGTAGCTCCCCCGATCGTAACTTGACTCTTTTTGTTTCGTTGTCACGATGAGATTTGTTGTGTTTGTTTATTAGGCGCTCCGAAACCGTAGTCAGAGATATTTACTACATAGAAATAAATATATACTACATAGAAATAAATAAAAAGCTTAAATTTAATTTTAAATGTGAATTTATGTGTTACATTATGTATATATATGTTTCCGCTGGCTGAGGTAAGACGTATGTACAGCCGTAACTGCTGATTATAAAAACGTGAAATTTGTTTATTTTCATAACGTGAACTAAGAAGTTATTAAGAAAAATTTTCACGCTGAAAGAGTAAATGAAATTAGGGTTAAAAGTTTGTATGGAAAAATCTTTGAATTGGCCACCGATTTTCATAAAATTTGAAAATCAGACTCTTTAAAATATGTCATTGAACACGTGTTTCACATTCGGTTTTTTAGAATTCACCCCCCCTAAACTGAAAATAAGTTTATAAACATATTTAATAAATATTCGTATAGTTCAAGTCTAGTTTAAAACACAATAATGAAACGTCAGACACAAGAAATTCTTCATTTACCAATATAAAAGGTTGTTGGCAGAATACAAGTCTTTGTACACCAAGAAATATTATTATAGAAACGCCGACTGCAATGAAAGCTTAGTAAATGAACGTAAGATAGACTTCGATTAACTTGGGAAAAAAGAAAACTTGATGCAATTATTCTCTATTCTACTCTCTCTCTGTCCAACGCTATTTTAAAGCAAACAAGCATTATTCGATAAAATGAGCATTGAATTCATCCTTCAGTTCATCCTTTTTACATATAGTTATTTTCACGCTGAGAGAAAATAAAAAATAAAGAGAAAAAAATCTCTTTCTGAAAATATTCCTTTTAAATTATTTCACGATAGGCATTGACATTAGGACGTTAGGAGTAACGTAAAAAAATCGAAGGTAGCAGTAAAATAACCTACAGTAAAAGCACCCTTGGAACCGAAACTTTTTGGAATAAATAACCAACCAGAACGACCTTTTAATATATATTTAACAGTTTTTATTTTGCTAAAAAAAAGTCGTTTTTTTAAGGATCGATATAAGTAATGATAACTTGTTTAATAAGAGAGCATGCCATTTGTCAAATTGTTTTGTAAAACTTTTAAGACGAAGAAATGAAAATATGATGAAATAATGATTCATTTCCTCGAATGGAAATCGAACAGCAACCTATCGCGTTTACATTCACACCGAACTGGCGTCAAACTGCCATATAAAAACAAAACTCATTTAAAAACTACAGCATAATATCGACGTATCAGTCGGCACAAAAAGCTTTCCAATCCCATATATTCATCAAACAAACTATATAAGCGGATTTAGGAGTAACGAGGGAACATACATGTAACAAACAAACGTATATTTTTCAGGGGAGCAAATATTGTCGTATTGTTATTCCGTTCACGGCACAGGCTCGTCCCGAAATTTTCGCTTGAGAATATCAAATAAGCCGCTATAAATTTTCATATTTTATATGTAAAACAAATTAAGTGATTAACACACAGCGGTGTTTATTTAAATGGGTAACTGGATGAAGGGAGTTGCGGCGTGGTGTACACGTGGTTGTTCGATCGTTATGCGTCTGCTACTACACTTTAGATATTGTTTGGATTGTCTTATTTTTATTTATAATTCTATCGAATTATCAACACATTGTGTTTTAAGTCTTGGATTTCATCAGACAGGACATATCAACTTTAAAAGAGTTTTTATTGTTGTTTATAAAAAGTGATATATCACTTTCTATAAACAACAATGAAAACTCTTTTAGTGATATATCACTTCATATTCTCTGAGAAAATTAGGAGGAATGCAAGAAAAAATGTAATTCAAGATAAGATGAATTCAGTAATTTATGGACTGAGAAGTATATTTATAATATACAAATCGTATTGTGTTAATTAAATAATAAGTAAAAATTATTTCTTTATAATTCGTGTTTTAAAATTAAGGCCCATTTGCCTTTATGAATTGATATAGATCATAACAAGATAAGGACTTGACGCCGAGCGCGACACACGCCACTCCTGGCAGTTGGCAACAAATGCTAAATAATAGTAAAATGGCATTAATAATTATTATATTATTCACGTTGACTCATTTAACATGTTTTTAAAAGTTTTAGAGCTTATACCTCAAAAAGGTCCGTAAATAAATATTAAAATAATCAAATCAGCTCCACGCTGTATCCCGCATATAGCACGATAGGCAAAGGGAACCTAGTGTTCCGTTCCCCATTTTCCATTTTGACAAACCTAAATTTTTGTCAATATACAAATATAACTAACAATATTTTAAATATTCTTCTACACAAGATAAATTTATATTTAAAAAAAATATTATAAGAGAAAAAGTGAAAATGTTTAACGCTCCATTTTAGATGAAACGAAAACCCGGAAAACTGTAAAAGAAATATGACACATAAATAATCCCGCGTGCACGCTTTTCCAACAAACATAAATAGTTTATTATTTATTATACGTATTTTACACACAAAACCTCAAAAACCTCAAATTGACGAACATCCTGTATCACTATAGAGCTAGCGCTAACACTGTTTCACAGAACACAGTTCACTCGATTACGTACACAGACTATAGAAATACGAGGGTTGGACTATCGGGGCTGCCGGTGGACGCGGTGGGCGCGCGCGGCGCACTGCCGCGGTCGGGAAAACAAGCAGCCTCCGCCCCCTGCCTTTCGAGATGCGCACTTGCAGTTTTAACTCCCGTCTTGAAAGTCTTCCTGACTTTATAGGTCTATTAACCTATTTAACACCTCTGTCTGGAACGTAGTTTCTATCTTCAAATGCTTTTGAGAATTCGAAAGTTTTTCGAAATTTTTTCATTCCATATATATGTTTATGTTTACCTCGTGGTTTTTGGTAATTTGTAGTGAAAACAATTTGTTGTTTTCTAGTTAACGCCATAGATAATGACATACATATATTACATGTTTTAGATTAGTTAAATTATAAATTATGTAGATGTATGAACATATAACGTTTATACATATGACTCATATGTAAGGACGTATAGTTCGTCTAGATTACTAATAGAGGTGAAAGTGAAATCCATTGAAGCCTTAAAGTTAAGCTAGCATGTATGATGAGATTAGTTCTGAAATGTTCCTGCCTTGTTACCAAAGTGAAGAAATCGAACCCACAACTTTAGCGTGTATTGTCACAGTGCCACTGTGCCACGACGGTCTAGTATTTCGATTTACATTTATGTGCACACTACAATCAGAATCTAAATAAATTCTGCCAAAATTGGCACTTAAGTATATTTGTAATATGTGTGTAGTGCTGGAATGGACCTCCCATTCCAGCAGGAGCACTTAGGAACTTATCGTTGTTACACATCCACGTTTAAATAGTCTGCAAAGGAGGTTTTATAGAAATAAAAATTGGCAATGGTTGCCATGCCTGACTCTTCTACGACCTTAAGAGATTATCATATAAGTAATGCATATTTGTAATTAAGTTAATTGAGGCCACTCGTTGCGCAGGGGCACAAGCGTGCGACAGTCAACACGACAGGTTGTGAGTTCGATTCCTACTGGAGGGAATGAAATATTTAATATTTTCATTTCCTACCTCTCGTAGTGAGAATAGTGCAGCATTGAGTGCCGCGACTCAACACGTATTGCCATCAGAATACAACAGAAACTGTATTTTTTTTCTATACTTTACTGTTGACCTGTACTTTTTGCTGTTGACCTGGACTGATCTTGATACCTTCACCCGGCGGGATGACAGAAAGTGTCGAACAAACACAAAACATCGTAGCACTGAGTTCCGACAACGACGAGCCTCAACAGGTTATTATTTTGTTGCAAATTACTGCTTAAATTAAAATATATTTGTATATCTAAACCAAAAACAATAATTGAGCATTCATTTTAAAATTTGCAATAATATTTGCTATAGAATTCAATAAACCCCCCGCATCTAAATGTATCGCATTATCACATTTCTCCATTATAGGTGTTACGGTGCGGGTAATTCATTATGTAGGCGCCAAATTTTCCCATACGGAGCCAGCTTTGTTTTGCTTATTGAACATGTTACACATGAACTGAAATTTAATATAGTCGAGTTTATGATATAAATTTATGGTATATTTAAAGTTCTACTTAAAGCTGTAATGGTACCGGAACAGTGATTAGCTTTTAACGATATGGTGGTTAGACTTTAGACTTTAAATTCGATGTGATGAAACATTTTCATTTGGCTCTGGAAAGACAATATGCGTTGTTGATTTTCGCTACTAAATACACAGGAAGGAAAGGATAGATAAAGGTACTACAAAAATTATATCTTAAACATATGAAAATTCTACTAATTTAATATAGCAATTTTCTCTAGAATGATTTTATAGGATCACGCACACATCAAGGCACGCACAGGGAACCTAGTATTAAGATAATCCTTTCCCTATTTTATTATTACATGTTCTTTTCAGACATAAGCTGTCGGCTTTCGACTTTTTGCATGTAAAAACCTTTTTTATTTATTTATACAATTCTTTGCTGGTTCAGTCACGTAGAATTGGTTAACTTGAGTGGACGTCTAAAGCGCTAGGACCATCTCTTTCATCCTTTTAGATAACTGCTTTAGGGTTTGGGATAAAGAAAAATGCAAGTTCAAAATCGAAAAAAGTTCAAACGAAATATATCTACTATGAGTAACATAAATGTCCAATTGATTTAAAGTTGTATGACGGTGTTGACGGATTATTATTATATTTTATTCACCAATTTCCTTGTAAAATTGTTACAGATACATTACTGTAAAGTAATATTTTTATTATGACATGTCTATTTGTCTATAAACGCTTATAGAACCACGAAAGAGGAAGCTTTTGTTTTTTTCTTTTTGTTATTTTGTTTTTTTGCAAAGAAACTTATATATTACTATAACTATTTTTCAATGTAAATATTCCGAGTTCACTTACTTAGAAACTCTGGAGGCATTGCGTTTTGAGTGGCAGAACTCAACGCCGCGCTTTGCTTGGAAACCCGAGTGAAAAAATGGAAATATATATTTCATCTTCTTGAGTGGGAATCGAACACAGAACCAGTCTGTTTTACAGTTACACTGTGCACCCCCAACCTCAAACGTATTGTAAAGTAATAAAAACCATTAAAAAACTAAAAATTCAAAATATTACATATCCTTTCACTGATCATAGATACGTAGTGTGTCCATTACACGCATCGTCGCCTGCATAAATTACTGCATCCCGGCGAGTGTTCCACCCTAAATGACTTGCGCTTTGCATGTTCTAATGGATACAAATTCTAACACTCGAGTCTCTTTGTACCTTGTGAAGAAAACTGGTCTACATACTACACTTATAATGTGAATAAAACTCTGTAGTATTACACTTTTCACACATATGATGGTGGTAATATAATTACTTTGCAAATCCAGCTCTTCTTTATTTTTGTTTTTAGTTTTTCAAGTAGTTACACCCACAGTGGGACATATTCTATATAACTTATACTTCTAATAATTCTGTATTAGTTGAATAGTTTGTATGTAGACTAGTATTTATATAACTTCTGTCCACCAGCATATGCCACATAGGAGGAAATATAAATTTATTAGACGTTATGAAGTAGAAGTAAAAGTGTAATATCCGGATGTATCGACAGCCCACAAGTGTAAGTCTCAATGTAAGCACTTTCTATAGGGGCGCCGCCCTATAAGTTAAGATACAATACGCTTGTGATGCGCCATTCTACAACAATTTACATTTATGATTAAAAATGTAAAATTTTTTTTTTTTTAATATTGTTTATTATTATTTTATAATGTTTTATTTTAATAAAGTATACATAATATAATAAAATAATATAAACGGCTATTTATATTAAAATAGGTTTTTTTTAAGCATTACAATGTTTATTTATTTAACGTATTTGTTACAGCGGATGTTGCAGTCAACGAAAAATAATATTTTCTCTTAGTGAACGTTGAAGCTCAAGCTCTATGTATAATTATAGAATAATAATGAACTTTTAAATAATATACATGATTTGACACCTTTAAATAAATATTTAATTTAATATATTTTGTTAAATAAATAAAAATAAATAACATACGGGCCGTCGTGGCATATCGGCACCAGGTGTGACTGTAACGCAACGGTTGTGGGTTCGATCCCCACTCGAGGAAATGAAATATTTATTTACATTTGAATTTTTTTGCTTTGGTATCGAGGTAAAGAGCGGCGTTGAGTTCCGCCACTCATCAATGCCTCCAAAATTCGGCAAAGCTGTAAAAAAAATTATAATAATATACGAAAAGTACCAAATTGTTGTAGAATAATACCGCAGGCGTGGTGCGACGATCATAAATTGCTCGGTTTGATTAAGGCGCTTGCAGTGGGCGCTGCCCTCTCCCGGTGCATCGATGCATCGTCTATAACGATACAGAGTGTTTGGAAAATACTATAAATTACATTTGATATTATAAATATATTTTTGTTCTCATTTATTTTATTATTTTAAGCGTGTCAGGTATGCTTAATTTTAAAAAATCTTAATTTGATGCCTGAAAATATATGCGTGAACCGCTCTTACGCATGCTTTACGAACAAATATATATAATATTATAATAGAATTTAATAGCGAGAACCTTAAACCCAATAGAAACTAACAAGATGTTTTTAAATATAAAGTAAAGAAAGTCTCATTTGCTATTTGTTAATTTTGTTCTAATAATTATTATTATTAATAATAATAATAATAAATATATTATAGGCTGTCGTGGCGCAGCGACACGGGTGTGACTGTAACGCGACGGTTCTTGGTTCGATCCCCACTGAAAGTGAAATATTTATTTAAGTTTATATTTACATTTCTCCGCTCTGGGGTCGAGGCAAAGTGCGGCCTCCAGAAATTTATCCAGAATTAGGCGGAAAGTATGGAACAGAGTGTCTTAACACTAGGTTCCCCCTGCCTACCCTGCTATGTACAGGATACTGCGTGAAGGTAATCAACTTATTATAATAATACTTTACTTTAAAATATATATATTAAGATGAATGCAATTAAAAATATAAATAAATTGCAACTGTAATTCAATAACACGCTGTATATATCATCACATTACCGTCTACTTTCGGGATTACTATTGTAAGGAGGGGATTCTACAATTTCTTTCTAACAGAGTGTTTCCAAAATTATATATATACATAGAATTCTAATTAAACTGGCAGAAATAATTTGCTTCAATATATAAATATTATCTTTAAAGTGATAATGTTATTAGAATATGAATGTAATATAGATGAGTAAATAAGAGCGAGTTATATAAAATCGTGTCTAATAGAGTTAACATGTACAATATGAATAATTTAATATTTAATTTACAAAAGTTAAATATTCAATATAAAATATACAAGTAAATGTGAACGATGAAATTTTCTATAAAAGGTCCATCTTTCTGGAATGTGACACCACGATGAAAAAAAAACGAAATTTAAATAGATTTCTTATAGTTCATAAATAAGATTCCTCTGATATTTTATATTTTTATTTATACAACAAAATGAGTCACTTTAAAAACGTTTAGGATTCTGAAAACTTTGAGAAGCGCTTGCTCATCGTGTGAATAATCGCACTGAGCTGTGGCGGGATTTGATGAAAGAATACGGGAACTCCTGAGGGCGATGACGTCACACACCTCTTACGATTTTCGAACTAATAAGATTATACACATGTGCTCCATTTCTAAATTTCCACGTTATCTGCATTGACTAATAACGATATGTTTTTTGTTAAACTTTATTACAATAAAATAGTCAAGTTTCTTATAAAACCAGCAGCCACATGCGATGTACTGACGAGCCATTTTCTAAATTAATGATATTTTTCTGGTTATATTTTTAAAGATTGGGCGAGCCGGTGTTGACATTCTACGTATACTATTTACGATTTTTATATAAATTTTTTTAAAAAGCATTTAACCTTTTCAATACTAGACTATTTTATATTAAAAATATGTAGATTTGTATTTGTACAAAATGAATTAAGTAATGTGATGTATTTTTTTTACAGTTTATCTGTATACTATAAGAGGGATTTTTTGAGGCGTTGAGTGGCGGAACACAACGCTGCGCTTTGCTTAGATACCAGAGCAAAAAATGAAAATATTCATGAATAATATTGCAATTGTCATATTTACATTCATACTCTGGTAACGGCCTCGCATGTATATGGAAAATTATTTATAAATAAAGTGTTTTTACAAATTAATGTTAAGGGCTATATACATATATGTATTTACAATTGATGCAAAAAAAATCATTCTAGGGTATCAAAATGACAGTAGTATTTATTGGCAAGCTAGCCGAGCCGGTCGGCCTGCAGCGTCACAATGCAGCGTGCGCGGTGATTTAGGGTGTCGCGTCGCGCGGCAGCCAGATTAACTTTCGCCTGTTAATTGCGACAAACGGCCAATGAGCGTTCTGGCTCTGATGTCCGTAACGAGGCATGTGTTTACATGCTTTCTGTTTAGCGTTTTGATATTTCCTTTTGTATTTTTTTTTCAGCATCACACTGTAATCCACATTTAACAGGGAATTCGGAAACCTAGTGATAAGACACTTCCGTTCCTCAATTAATAAGTAACGAAATATATTAATAAAAAAATAAGTAATGAAATGAAATGTAGATATTGTTAAAAAAATTGTAGATATTGTTTTTCTATTAAGAAAGAGTATAAAATAGTTTAATTAATTTAAGGTATAGCATATATGCCATAAAATAAAAATTATTTATCTTTGAAATATACACAGTAATAAAAAATATAAATAAAAATACACGGTAAGAGTTCAAAATACGTTTTTAGTAGAGCGAGCCACACGTCCATCTGTCTGCCATCTGGTAGTCTAATGCGCTTACGATGGGAAATTTATTACTGCACCTCAACACTAGATGGCACATCAAATTTTTATTACAGTATGTATTTATATTTTCGTAATTATAACGAATAATTATTGATTTTATCCACAATTTAACGAAACATATTTTAAATATATATTATAGAGATACAGACGAGGCATGGCGCAGGGGCACAATCGTGTGACCGTAAATGCGACAGGTTGTGGGTTCGATTCCCACTCAATAAAATAAAATATTTAAATTTTCTTCATCCTTGTGTTGAAGCCAATCAAAGAGTGGAACGCCACCACAGAACACATAATATCTACAGAATTTGGCGGTAAGTAGGAACACGAAAGCTAATAAATTTTAAAAAAATCCATTACAACTACAGTTAAAATGACTGTAACAAGAAAAACAGAAATAAAAGAAACAAAACGAAATGAACACACGTGTCGGAGGCGCAAATTGGCTCTAGACAGAGGTTATGGGGTGTGTCTGAGCGAAATTAAACCATAACGCAGAACTAACACCGTGTCCACACCACCATAGCTATAGTTAGTTTTCTGTATTATCGTAAAGAATGTCCTTATAAGCATGATATTACTTTTTTTTGGGCTTCACGGTACATCCCGCATGTCGCAGGGTAAGGACAAAGGTAGCTTAGTATAAATAAGAATATAATATAATAAATATAATAAATTTTTAAAAACATATATTAACTTATAAATTTGTATTTAAAATAATAAGATAAAATATCTGTGAAATTTAACAATGTTACTTTCTCGTTTATTTTTTCCCCGTGTTTTTAAAATAATCACCGTAGAAAACAGAGCAGGCTCGGGAGGCTCTTAATGCTTTATCTTTCGGAAAATTTGAATTTGGATGAAAAGGCCCTCCCATATCAATGTAAACTGCGTTAATTCAGCTTCTGAAATTGCTATATCCTGTTTGCTGTTTAAACATCGCGCCAAGAACAACATCAGCGTTTTCAATTTCTGGCAAAGTTTGTTATTTGATTTCAGATATGAATGTGTGTCAATGTTATCTTTTTTTTTTAATATGAATTTTACATTTATTTTTCAAAATAATGACGCTATTAAACGTTACATCTGATTATATTAGCCATTAACCCACAACCAGTCGCGTTTTACAGTCACACTTGTACCCGTGCACCACGACTGGCCTCAATTATTTGTTATACAATAAACTGATATGAACGACTATATCCTCTGGCTATACATGTCCGAATAGGTACACACAGATTGGCTTAGTGATTTTGATTAGCAGAAGGGTCGGGTCTAATGTGAAGCGGGCCTCATAGAGGCGCGGGCTAGAAAATCGAATTTTCTGCTCCATGCCTTCGGGTCTTTGTCGGGCTTTTCAGAGCGTGACGCAAACATAAACATTGACACACTTCCGCGTGTCACGCTTTACGGTGAGAATACGTGAAGCGAGTTTTTTTTTTAAATAAATCTATTTTGTATTGTAACATTGTATTGGGTCGGTGTCCTTAAACATTTTTCATGTGACAGTCGCACAGTCATATTTTGGATATGGGACGATACTAATTAACTTAAACAATAAATTTGGGGCACAAGCCTTTCACAATTCTTTCCACTAGTAGTGTACTCTAAACCAAAGAAACTAGAAATTACAAAAGAAAAAATCGAGATATAATAAAAAAATTTTGAGATCTTTTATATTTCAAAACAACCTACGCTACGTAAGTGAGAATAAACAAAAACCCAGTAAACAAAAATAAGTACTGTGAACAGCTAAACTTCATTCCACCATCTATACTATTTCAGGTCCAATATTGGGGGTAGCATTCACCAGATGTTGCTATGTGGGTCGCAGGCTGATAAATGTTCCGGCTCGAGGGAATATCCTATCTAGGAAATAATGGGTTGTATCTGCAAAATAAAAGCGCGGCGACGCTACGTGGGGAACGTCGCCGGAAGCTTCAACATATTTAGTGGACATTGTGAATTATTCAGAACACCAGTACCAAAACTTACTTACATGCTTCTTGTAAATATAATATCAACTGAAATAAGTAAATATGTTCTTATGGACTTAATTCAATAAATCAAAAACGATTTTTATCACTCACTCACTTCAACATGATGAAGTGAGTGAGTACTCACTGTTAAGAGCGTTTTGCTTAATCATATTTTGCCATTACACGCCGCCCCCTGACACATGTTTATGGTGGAATAATGAACAGTTAACTGCAAGCAATTTCCATTGACCTGTATGGGGCAAGAAAACCATAGAACGTAAGCGAGAACCTCTGTACCACATTAATAAAGGTGAGCGAGCCCGCCTCGGTTCGGCTAATGTGTCGTTATGACCCGTCCTGAAAAATTTCATCTCACCCCAATAACTACACAGCAAAACTGAAAAACTACCTTATTTCTATATACATACAGGTGAAATTAGCAAATTGTAAAGATTCGCCAAATCGCATTATGTATCGCGCATAACAGCCTGATGTTTCAGCGCTGTTACTGTCACTCAAAATAAACTCTTGCTGCTACAATCTTCTGGATTATATTCTCTTGTCATATGAAGTTTCGATCGCTGAAAATACTGTATATATTTACATATTAGGCTCAAAGTTAACCCTGTACCTGCTGTGCACGAAACTTGACTAGCGTACGTGGCGTAAAAGTTTATATTGTAGGTTTGGAGCAAGTGAGTATGCATACAATATAGAATATTTCTATCATAGTTTAACAAATTTCCAGTACATACCTTTCGGGGTAAAAGAATCTTATTATTTTTGTTAGCTCAAATGCAAAGTAAGGTGATGAAAATTGTTTGATTTAATACAATATTTGTATGATGATGATGACCCTCATCATCTCGTATTAAAATTTCAGGGTTTGAAACCTACCAATCAAATTAGCCAATAAAGTTTTTACCGCCGATAATATTAATATTAGAATTGGCATACCTGTATGGTTTCATCATATGAGTAGCTGCGGCTTGTAACCGCAGAGCTCATCTCGCTGGCGCTCGCACGCTTGCGGCGACCACATCTGTAACAATATGCTGTTGCTGTTTCATATTTTCCATAGCAACATTATGAGGCCAGTCGTGGCGCAGGGGCACAAGTGTGTCACTGTTAGCGTGACTGGGTGTAAATTCGATCCTCACTCGAGGAAATGAAATCTTCATTTCTTCGCTCTGGTGTCGAGGTGGCGTTGCGCCATTCAACAGACAATGGCCGCAGAATTCGGCGAAAAATAAGAAACCTGGTTTTAGACACTAGGTTCCCTCTGCCTACTGCGGACTATTTGAGTGGGTATTTATCTTATAACATTTCAATTGTTGAAAATTGTTGAAGGAGACATTCACATAAAATTCATAATGGATATGGATGGTTACTCAGATAGTACTTATATACACACGATTACACCATCCAAATACAGCAAGTAGAAGAAGCAAAAAAAAACCCTTTAAGCAAATAATATTGTATTTAAAATTTAACAAGTGAGAATTAAAACAGCGCCAGATGCCAGTTCAGAGTTGCTGAAACTTTGAAACTTGTCAGAGGGCTCATGAATAATTAAACGGAGGCGATAACTCACTCGCACTGCGACCGCCGGCCGTAGCGGAATTGTTCGAGGAAACGACGTTTTTATAGCTTAATTACTTACATCTCGACAGAACTGATGTTACTGACTTAACCATCCGTTTTATTGTCAGTATTAAATTATATGCATGTCTGAGCCTGTTATGTTATTCATTGCTACGTTAGAATTTTTGCATATTTGGATTTTGGCATAGCACTGTTAAATTCATAAATAAGTACAGAGCACTGTAGTTGAATAAGTCGCAAATAATAATATCACAATAAAAAATAAGATAATGTTACTAACCTCTCTATTTAATCTAATAAAGTTATTGAAAATATTTTTTTATTATTATTACTCAAAAAGAAAAATATCAACCAGGTTGATAATGAAAATATCTGGTCTGTTTGAAGTTACACGGAGTTAAACCTAATTAAAGAAAGTTAAGGGCCAAATTAAACCAAGAAACGCGGAAATCAGGAACGTTTATTTAAAGAAATAGTATAAAAAGCCCAGTAAAAAATAAGCTCTGCAGTATTTTTAGCTTCCTTTTGCTAGGGGAAACATTTTGATGTAACAATTTTTGTTTGCTACTTACTAGTGAATAACGGTTTTAAGAAATTGTAAATGAAAAAAAAAAAGATGAATATTGACTAATTTAAGTCTTTTATAAGGAACCCAAAATAAGACACCGCAAATCTCCTGAAATTTGGTAAAGCGAAGGATTCGGTCTGAGAAGGCTTTAGAGGAGATCAAAGGCGGTGATAAAAAGTGTAGACCGACATCGATCCACGCGTTGTCATTCCTGTCACGGCCTGCAACCTACTGCGCCATCTCCATGGCAACGAGCTCACAGACAAAATATTATAAAAAATACAAACTTCTTTGATTATTATAAACAATTTTTTTGTATACTAATTATATTTAAACTCCCCGTTCAATACTAAGTGCCTAATAAAGGAAGGCAAAAGTAAGAATTAAATAAATAAAATTGATAATTGATAAAAATAGGCAATAAAATTGATTTTAAAAAACCAATGATGTTAAGAGACCAGTCGTGTCACAGTGGCACAAGTGTGTTACTGTAAGCGCGAACGATTGTGGGTTCATTCCCGCTCGAGGAAATTAAATATTTAATATTTTCATTTTCACTTCGGTAACGGAGCAAAACGTGGTGATAAGTGTCACCACTCTGATTCAGAAGATGCCAGAAGAATCCAGAATTCGGTGGGAAAAGAGAAGCCTCCATAATTTGGCAGAAAATGGGGACCGAGGAGTCTTTACACTCTCAGTCTACTCTGCTGCGTCCAGAATAGAGTGAAGCTAAAAAAATGTATTTTAAAGGTTATTTTAATTTTACTACTCTTTGTAAATTTTCTAAATATTCTCTCTGAAAATTCCCCGAGTATTTTCAATTATATGTCAAGAACCTACTTATTTCTTTATGCTCGAGTGGTTTCTTGGTACAAATCCCTATAAGAGTCGCCACAGTAGCGTATTTAACTCATGTTACGCTCACACAGTAAATAAGTCAAGCATGTATGTCAGATTATTTTACTACAATCCCAAATGAGATTTGCAAGAGCATTATTTTTTAATATGTTACATGAGACCTCATATCTAACCTGCGACCGGTCACTTACTTAAAAAAAATATTAACGTTGCGTTAAAAAGATATATAAAGATATAATAATATGTTGGTTATTAAAGATCTAAGGCTCAAGTTTTATTTAAATGGCGCAAGGCCACAAGCGTGGGATTGTATGCGCAACAGGTTATGAGTTCGATTCCCACTCGAGCAAATGTAATATTTTATATGTTTATTTTCACTTCGGTAACGGTCGATGAGTTGTGAGACAGCGTGAAGCTATACAAGATCGTTTATATCTTACTATTACATAAATAAAAATCCAATAAATTCTAATAAAGTCAAAGAAATGGAAAGAAATTAGAAATAGAAATATAAAGAAAATATTGGCAATTTTAATTGTTTTAAATAAATATATACCGATAATTTAATATAATTTCCTATAAATATGTTAGATTACGTAAGTAGATTTAGTGAAGATAAGTCGCGTACGCGCACCCTACCACCCTAGCGTCTATAAATAGCCCGGACGGAAGCACCGGCCTTCCTGCTTCAGCTACTAGACACTTGTTTACCTTATTAGTGGTTTTAACCCTTGCTCTCTTCGTGTTAAATAATCAAATTTATTTTTTCAGACAAATATTTATTTAATAATCTATTTTACGCATAAGCGCACGACTGTAAACCACGGCTGGGGGTTCGATTTCCACTCGAAAGAAACTATCGAATATTTTCATTTCCTCGTTCTGGAAACGCGACGTTGCGTTACACGTTACTCCATAATTACCCATCACAGGAATTTTACCCAAAATAAATGGCTCTAAAAAAAGATACATCCAACAGATCTCTTCAAAGCTAACCCAGGCCACCTCCTGGAAAATATTTCTGTCTATGTGTGAATAAAGCTAACTCATACATTGTAAGCTCATACCTACGTAAGAAACTGTACACTACAGAGGTACTCTAGGTATACTGTCGATACTACTTCAATAAAACAAGGGTTACCACCAAGTACCCACTTTAATATCACTTTTACTGCTTGTCACATCAAGTATATTAGCAGGCAGGCAGTTATTAAAAAAAACTGTACTTTAATGTATATCAGTATATAAAGAAATATAACAATAAATTAGTTTCTGTGCAATGTTAAAGCCAGTCGTGACGCCGAGGCACGAGTGTTGACTGTAAACGACGACAGGTCGTGGATTCGATCCCCATTCCAAGAAATGAAATATGTAATATTTTAATATCTTGACATTAATATATTATATATTATTATTACAGATAAATGTGGTTGTCGATTGTTAATTCGACAGTAATTTACAAATTATATTATACGTTGTAGAATGAGTGTCGTAAAATTGAAAACTCTACAATTACGAGAAAATAGTAAAAAGGAAAAGAAAATATGTTTGTTACTGTGCTTTAAACCTACATAAGTACATGTTTTATATTTAAAAGATATTTCTAAGGAGTAAAAGAAAAGTGCTCTTTAAAACATTCTACGTTAAATAAAATATTTCATAAGAAATTTACACAAGTGTACTCAGTTCTGTGATTACTGTAGTCGTCTGGGGTTTTTAATAATTGCAATTCTAAATTAGTTCACTGAAAATAACTGACGAAAAGAATTCCCTTATCAGAAGTTTTGACGCTCTAACCCACCACGCATAACACACTCCTCTAAGTGTAACTTATTGAAACTATTTTTAAAATGACACACACACAATTATTTAAGAAAATAAATGAATGAAATAAATTTATTTTTGAAAATAAAAACTTACCCCTGTTGTCATCGCTTTATTGAACTCCACATCTCCGAACTCACTAACACTTTGTCCAAGCAAGACATATACGAAATACAGTGTTAATATCATAAGGGTTATATTTCAGAGGTAGAAAGCGCGGCTATAGTATTGTATATTTAATTACGAAAAATAGCATTTAATTATAGACTCTACTCAAATTGCTTAACAAGAGCACTGTTTTTAAATAATAGAATATTGAATTTATTTTACGATTAGAAATATTAGCATATAGTAAATGGAATCTTTGCGTTATAAGTTGTTTACGTAATGAACGAAACACCGCCCTACAAACAGGGATCAAGAGGGAACTAAGGCAGCTGAAAGATGTTATTTTGTAACCACAACTTCAACACGGTAAAATCCTCTTCAAAAATTTATTTACAACACCATCTAACGAACTGTATGGGCACTGTTCATGAACGTGTATAACATGTATCACATATTGTAGATGGCAGTAATGTAATAAGTAAATAAAAGTTTAATCACTTTATAAAATATATGATCATTGGTTATGTTTTTCATAATTTTTTACTTAATATGTTTTATATAATAAATATTTTTTCAAAATTAATATATTTATATATATGGATCTATTGCTTTTGTTATATTAATGAACGTCAATGTGATTGTCAAAATTTTTGACATAAAATTCAATAAAAGTCTGTTTTATTTATTTTAACATTAATGTTTTGTTTTTTTGTGTTTATATTAGATATTATGTAATTAAAAAATCTATAATAACTATCAGTATTAAAATAATAATTTAAAAATAATATGGTAAAAATTTGGAGGTTAGGATTATTAGGTTATGACACAGCTTTTAAAATCCAATCTACCTTAGCACGAAAACATTTAGATGCAATAGGAAAAGGAATATCTTCAAACTATGATACTATTTTACTGGTAGAACATAAACCAGTTTATACTGTAGGTATGAGTATATTTCATGAAATTTATCCTATTTTATTATTCTACTCTAGCCATGTAGAGTAGTAAAATAGTAATAGATATCCATATATTTTATGATGAAATAATCTCTTTAAGAAATATTGTCAGCTTTTATATCACATACCATAATTTTTCATTTATTTTAAGGTATAAGGGATCATACTCCAAATGATCAAATATTAAAACTTCGAAGTCTAGGTGCAGAATTCCGAAAAACAAATAGAGGAGGTCTAATTACATTTCATGGACCAGGACAGCTTGTTGCATACCCTATTATTAATTTGAAGCACTATAAACCTAGTGTTAAGTGGTATGTTTGTAGTTTGGAAGCAACTGTAATAAATATGTGTGAAGAATTAGGTAACTGTCCAATTTTACTAGTAACAAAATAAATTTGTACATATCATGATGAGAGGCCATTGTAGTGCAGTAGTAAAAACTAGCTGTAAACGCTGTAGATGGTTGTGGGTTTGATCACCATTTATGGCGGCAAAATATTATCATTTCCCCATTCTAGAACATATACACTCCAGCATTAACTCAACATTCATATTTTGTTGGGTTTTTCAGGCTGACACTATATCTACTCTGCCTGCCTTGCTATTTGGAGGAACAAAGTGTAAAGCCCAAAAAAAATTAATTTAAAAATCTGTGGGTTGTATTTTTTTTAGCAGAGAAGGCAGAGAAAACCTGGGAGCCTAGTGGTGTTACACTCCAGTCACATCAAGACACTTGTTTCCCACTTTTCACTGAGTTCTGGAGACAGTATTGCAAAATTTTATATATTATATATTTTATTTCAGGTAGTTTACAGCCCGCATACTCATACCTCTGCACCACAATGGTCTCTCATCATGACATGCCCATCCTAGATTTTTATAATTATATTTTCTATATATTATATTATCTTTTTCATGTATTTTTTGTTTTAGGAATAAGTGCAAACAGATCACCCCATACAGGAGTGTGGGTGGGAGACAATAAAATAGCAGCAATTGGTGTACATGCATCTAGATATATCACAACTCATGGAATCTCATTGAACTGCAACACTGACTTATCTTGGTTCTCCCATATTGATCCTTGCGGTATTCCTGATAAAGGTGTAACTTCTTTAACAAATGAAACTGGCAAAGACTGTACAATAGAAGAAATGACTCCAATATTTGTAAAACATTTTGAAAAAGAATTTAATTGTGAGACAGAAGAGCTGGAAATAGACACCCAACAAGAAATTCTTAGTAATATTTATAGTAAATTAATGGCGAAATTGGGATAAATGTTGAATATGTAGCTTATATAATTAAAAAAATATAATTTTGCTTCATAGACTAATAGTTATTATAGATGTATATTGTTCTATATACATATGTTACCAAATAAAACAATCGTTTGATTTGTACAAATTTATTTCATTTATTTAAATGTAATAAAAAATAAATAGATGTTACAGTAAGTCTAAATAAATAAAGTAGAAATCTCAAGTTGGGTTAGGAGAAACAAATACTTTTCAATAAAATGTAACAAAATACTATGTAATTTAAGTTATATTTCTACAGAACCCAACTGAAAGTTCACCAAGATATAAGAGAAATAAAACTGTTAGCGCCTATAGTGACATAACAGTATATTTACAAGAATATTTAATTCAATTTCGAAGAAGATTTAAAATGCCTTAATTATGTTATCAATGGGCACAATAACATGAATTACGACAACTTAATACTAATGCCTAAGTAAAATGTATGCCGATTTCCAAGATAATAAACTAAAGCAATAAATGAAACAATGTTCAGAATACTCCCTTCAAATATATGGGGGGGCACTGAAAGAAATAATTTTCAGGGATTATTCCAAAAAAGAAATCTTCAGATTACAATTCCAATTGACCTAGCTACTTATTGCTTAATAAATGCAAATTCTGAATACTATCTTACCACTAAAACTGTCTTATCTAATTTGATGTACGTAAGAAGCATATCATCGTATTATATCTAATTTTTAATATTAATATGTTGTACCTACAGTCGTATACCTACTTAGAAAATAGTAAATGCTTTCAAATGCAATTGATTACCGTCAGGTATATATCTAGACACGCGGTGGTTACATTATATATGAAGGCTCTTCACCACGATATAATTACTAAACTAATGGACGGATATTATGACGTGGACGTTGTGAAATTTCGGATCAGTCATTTGTATCACAATTACCCTCGAAACCTTACTTCTGGGAATGTAAACGATGTCTTTCAAAATGGCTGTTGTCAACTTCATGACTACTTAAAGCGTTAACCGAAATGTTTAATACCAAATTAGGATGAAATATCGTTCTTATCAAGATTTGAACGTTCAAATTCCGTTGTCAATGTTTAAATACTCAGCCTGAGGATGTTTGTAAATTACGACATATGCTTAGGTGGTGCCAGCCATTTGCGCATGTAGTAGCAGAAGATAGTAGCGATATAGAGCAGCACCAAGAGAGCGCAGGCAACTCCTAGTAACAGGACAGAAGACTTGCTCGGGCACGGCTCCACAATCGTCACGGTTTTTTCTACAAAAAAAACGAAGTGATTTTAAAAAAATAAAATTTTGACGTCAATGCACTGCAAAGAAGGCAATGAAAAGAAATACTACAGGCTACCAATTACGAACAGGCAAAAAATGTTCAATCTATAAAAAAAAATTAACTAGATAGGATGTCAAAAACTAAATTACACTGCGTTGTAGTTCGTTCATCGTTAAATAGTATATAATAGAGTTTAAATATTACAGTTATTAAGCTGTTACTTTAGTTGAATTTTATTATATACAACAAAGTATCAATTTAAATATATTCAATATATATATTTTATTACAAGGATATTAGTATATTATTTATACATTTAGGGCCAATTTATGAAATCTTACCTCCAAAGTTAGCTTCACTGGCGGTACCACCAGGTTTGTCAGAACGTAAGAAGTCTGTACTTTGTCTCTCGTCACCAAAGTCGAGGACAAGGATCTCTTGGGAAATATTCATATCTTCTTCCTGACTGTGAGCCTCGCTGGTCTCATTGAGAGGCAACGAACGCCTCTTTCTGCCCCATGACTCTATGGACTCCCTGCCCCATTCGCATACAGCCTAGGAAAATGAATTTAAATATTTATTATATTTGGGACTTTCAATGTAATTTATATTAAATGATTTAGTGTATTTATAAAATTTTAAATATACGCATTTGGGTAAAAAAAATAATGATAGCACAATAAATTTGGGAGTGTAAAAATTTTTTTTATTTTTTTATTTCTAAATATTTATATTATACGATATAAGAATCGCAAAAACGAGATTATTTTCATATTAATATTAATAAATATATAAGCACGAAAGTAAATAACAACTATACACCAACTATATATATAAATGACTATATAGGTGATACTTTATTAAAATATAAAAACCTTTAATATTACAAAATACCGTGACATGGGAAAAATAACCTAAAATAATAATTCTACATTAAATTTAGTCAGCGAATATTAACTAAATCAGCGTGACTGAGTACCGCATTAGAATTTTACAGGCGTTACAGTTTATGCACGGAAAAGCTTTTAAAGTTGACTAGCTTTATTGAGCCTAATCTATGATAACCTTGAAACCCGTTAATATAGTCAAGAACTTTAGAGTCGAAGTTCAATGTTAGCATAATAATTTTTATACTACAAAATTAAGTCTGAGAGACTATAAACGCTATGGCTCTGAGTTCAAGCAAAGCGAGGCGTTGAGATCCCGCATAAGACACGCAATGCCTCAAGAACTTGACTGAAAGTGGAGAACGGAAGTGTCTTCATGGAAATTCTACATTCCCAGGTTCACTCTATCTACCCGGCTATATGTGGGATACAGAAGAAAGACAAATTGATTATGATAATACGAGTATACCACTTTCCATATAATTTTCGTTTATATGTAGACACTAGGTGATTAAACTTTAATTTGTTAATACTTTAGCTTGTCAATACTTACAGGCTCGCAAGGTCCAAGACAGTATTTCACATTGCACTGGAATATAACACCATATGACTCCGTGAATCTGAAGGCCTCGTACACTGACTGTAGCGCATTGCCATCGGGGATGAAGGCCGGGAATATTGATGGATCAACTGGGCATCTAACAAAACACATGAAAATTTTATTTAGTTTAGCTTTGGTATTTACAGTACTTAGAGATACTGTGTAAAATTAAATATAATCACACTAGCTGCCGTTCCGGCCCGGTGGCAACGCTTGGTGGAAACGCGACGGTTGTGTCTTCTATTCCTACCCAAAGGAATAAAATATTTTTAATATTTTCTTCCTTCTGGAAACAAGGTAAAGCGCGGTTTCCCCACTCAACACACAATACCTCCAAATTTTAGGGAAAAATCATGTTAAAATAATATACAAACCCTTCATCATCGATAATCTGGAATGTGCTCTTCGAGTCTTTAGCCATAGCAACACAGCTGCGCGCAAAGATTCCATAAGGAGCTGCGAAAATTATAATTAAGTTTCAATATAAAAAATTTTTCAATAAAAGAACTACTTGGTGGATAAAAGTACTTAATATAAACTTACTGTCTTCTGGAATCTCGATACGGAAAGTGAGACGGTCTCCAATACGGACCGTTTCCACTTCGCGTTGGCGGCTGTCCAGGATGCGGATGCGTGGAGGAGGAGCTTCGGGAGCGGCAGTGATGGAAATCATCTCCGGATCTCTGGTTACAAATAATTAATTGTTATACACAAGCTTCTGAATATTAGAGCTTAATTAGAGCCAAGTTCATTACACGACTTTTTAAGTACTTTCCTTGGCGAACAAAATTCATTAAACCATGAAATATAAGGCCATAAACTATAAAATATTTTGCAATAAGATGAAAATTAAACTATATGAGTTGGTAATTAACACGTTAAATATGCTAATTAGCGCTACAATGTAGCGTCGCAAACTAAAAAGTAACAAAGTAAAGAAGCTAAAACGTAGTTATTACTCATTTGTCATTTATGTCTTGATAAAATAGTTTAAAAATCAAAAATCTTCACACTGTATCCCATACATAGCAGGATAGGCAGACGGAACCTAGTGATAAGTCCGATTCATTGCGTGTTGAGTGGCAGAACTCTACGCTGCGCTTTGCCTCGACACCAGAGCGAAGAAATGAAAACATAGATTTAAATAAATATTTCACTTTCCCGAGTAGGGATCTAACCCACACCCAGTCGCGTTTACTGGCCCACTACGCCCCTGCGCCACGACTGACCTCCAAACAACCTCTAAAACATTTTGATGAAAAATAATAACTTATGCTCAACACCTCCCTTCATCAAAACAATGCCTCCAGAAATTACCATATCGGGATCATTGACAGCAATCGTGATTTAATCGCACATCTAGTGCGGCTATTAAAAATCCATACAAAGTAGTAAAAGTTGTTTATCACGCTGATCACGTTTACATTCCGCGCCAGTGGGGGGGAATCTAATTGTTTTAGTATATGTATGTATAATTCAGAGGCGATATTGGGTCAATAGAATTTTATATTAGTGATCGCGTGTGTGTCGGTATGTGAATTGTTATATTGACATTATTTAGTGACACTTCGAATTTCTTATATATATATTAAAACACTCTGTATTATTTTTTTTAAATCCAATTAAAATGTTCTAACTGTGGCAAAAACAGAAATGCACTAAAAATTTTTTTGCAAAAAAAAAAACACAAAAGGTTTTTTAGAAAGCACCTATCACAAAAAGTATCTAGAAAAAGTGCTATGAAGTCGACAAGAATTTCGGCTGGCTTAGTTATATTTTTATCACGTAGATCTTGCCGTCACTGATTTGCGTGAACACCATGCTTTCTCAAAACCATGAATTATTATGCGGATTTACTGTTACCGACCTGATGGGTACCATTCCGAATGTAATATTCTTCGAACTCATGTCGTATGTGCACTTCACTTTGTAGATTTTGTCCGCTTTCGTCATGACCACACTGTGATGTTGTAGCACAACCGTGTTGGAATATACGCCAGTCTAAAATAATGTGAAAATATTTAATTTTAAATCTTAAATTAATTTAAAATCTGCCACTAAACAAACAATTTATAATATATTTCTATAGTATTTTATCCTTTTTAGTAAATACTTACAACGCTCTGCGTGTTACAATCCTGCCCGGCCATAGTCAAGTCCAATCTGAACAGATCGCTATTAACCACATCTATATTGCACGTCTCGGAACGTCCCAAAGCGTAAATCCTTCCATTGAATGGTTTATTTGTTCGCACTTGCACCGCGATTCTTGTGTCCTTGCAATGTACTGACACTAAAATATTAAATCAATAGTTAAAATAAAAAATCCAATCAGCTTCACGGTGCGTCCCGCACACATAAGTGTAGGGAAAGGGAACCTAGTGTTAAGACACTTTGTTCCCCACTTTCCGTCGAATTTTTCGAGGCATTACCTATAGAGTGGTGAAACTCAACGCCAGCTCTTGGTGCCAGAGCGAAAATAAAATATTTATAATAGTCCCTCTAGTGGGGATCAAACCCACAACCGTCACACCCATGTACCCCTGCGCTATAGCTAAATATTTAGTATATAGAAAGGTACCATCGTAGCAAGTTCCCGTCTTGTCGCAGTTGGCGTCGTTCCTCGTTAAGTTGCTGGACATGTTCGTATCTTGTTGGTGATCTATAGACACGGGCAGTTCCCCACTAGGAACGGCAGGTGGTTCTGTAACAAATATGAACAGAATTAGTTACATTTCTTTCTAGTTGTGGGTAATGTATAACTAGTGTATATAGGTTATTTTTAGATCTTTGATTAGTTTGAAACGGATGCGTTCGACGTATAGGATCATAATCGATGGAAGATTGCGGCTATGGACGGTTCCATGTGTAACGTGGCCACTGTAATTACAAAGTGAGGCAAAGCTCGCCGCTTCGAGCAATTCTACATTTTTCACACGCAATTCACATGTGAATACTTAGGGGCTTTAACGTTCTCTGTGGGCTAACACTAAAGAACGCTATATGCTATTTTAACATACTATTAAATTGTGATTTACAATATGTCACTTGTCGCGACAAAGAATTATTCTAACTTTCGATGGACATGGCGGCGGAAATCATTATACGTATATTATACCTCACAGGGAGACTGATGCTAGATTAGACGTACGCAATAAATCTTATATATAATAAAACAGTAAAGATATTTTGTCTGTACATTTAGTATTTTGACTGATATGGATAGAGGGACACATTTGTTGTCTGTCTTTCTGTGTATGATCACGTTCTCTAAACTAATTGCTTTGATTTAACCCAGTAAAACATTTAAAGTTTGTTAGTTATTAAAGTTATTAAAATCGGTTCATTAAAAAAAGTTATCGTTTTTGAAAAATTTTAACCCTAAAGGGATCTTAAAATCGCCACCGATTTTCATAACATTTGAAATTCGTTGGTTTTTTAGAATTCACTCTTTAAACTGAAAATAATTTAATAAATATTCCTATAGTTCTGAAAACTGAAAATAATTTAATAAAAATAAAAAATACTGAACCCTCAATACATGTAAGAAAATCATATTGTAAAAAACGCCACTAACTATATTTCCGTTATAGAATAGAAACAGGGGTGCTAATGACTATGTCGTTTACCGGAACGCCGGTGAGCCATTCCGAATTGATTCGTCAGAAGAGTGCCAATGTCTCATGTACGGCACGCCTGCCACCAATAAAATGACGTGACGCGATTTAGGCCGTTGACCGGTCACACGAAGATATCTCGCCTTCGTCGTTCTCATATAATACAAACCAAAATATACCTAACACTCAAATAACGCTTTCCAGAACATTAGTCGATAATTAAAATAAATATAGTATCAGAGGAAACTGGAATAGCAGATTTAGCCCAATGAATTGCTGTTATCTCTTCAACAAAAACTTATTTCAGTTCAATTCTACGAACACACCGGGCAAGTATAATAATTAATTTAATTGTAATGTAACAAGAACTGCCTTTTATGTCGCCTACGTCTATATGTTACGATTGTCAGATAAATTCCTGGCAAATAGTCACCCCAAGCTATAAACTGTTTTTTTTATGTTGGACGTTTCGCACGTAAAACCTATTCTTACGCTTGTATTTTCTAGATAAATGTCGATGACTTCACTTCGTTTTATATTAGTAACGCTTCAGTAACTTAAATGAATTTTTCCCACGGAAATATTTTAAAACAAACTCAATTTAAGCTTTAAGCTTTAGAATTGTTATGAATTAAATTTAAAACCTCACAAAATGGCTTTTCGTCTAAACATCCGTTTAGCATCAAAAATTTCCAGGCACGATTTCCAATAGGACTACGTAATATTTATATTTATAGGGGCAAAAGCAAAGCATTTTAAAATGGAAAAAAATAAAAAATAAATGTTACCTAGATCGAGTCAATAAGCTCCACAAATAATATTTGTAGATGATTTCCTGGCAAAAAATATTTAAAAGAACTTTTACTTTATGTATAGAAATACATCGAAACGCAAATAATGGACAATAAGGTCATGGTTTTATAGAACGCTACGTTAAAAAATAAATGCCATCTTTCGTATGATTATAGAACATTCGAGGCTTAATGGTTTTGTTATCATCTTTTTCGGCGTTCTTAGAAACTTTAGAAATCGCCTACGATTTGAAAGTGAGTCAGTTGTCGTTTTTATGGAAGCGATCATCGTCTTACAATAGAAAATTCCCCTTTTTGTTCACTTAAACTGGCTTGCCGTTAGGTATGTTACGATTACGGATGGCGAACTACTATTCAAGTCTAATAGATCTATTATTTAACTGGGAAAACTGTTATTCTATTCTTTCTATATATGGGACGTTTTGTAATCTTGATAGTCAGTTCATATATTTTTAAAAATAGAAATCTAGAGTAGACCTATCAGTTTTCATATTTTCCAACTTATGTTAGAATGGAGAGTACGAAAAATGGCATTGAGGATATGATTAAAATATTTCTATCAAAGCAAACGTATATTCAACATCTGTAATTAAATATTAAATATTTTTTATTATTTAATTTTAAATATAAAATTAAATGAATAATAGAAAATGACGGATGACGTCTTTTTACCGTTGAATTTCCATAGAACTTTACTTAAGTTTTTATGGAAATAAACATGAGGTGCTTGAGAAAACCAATTCACAGTTAGCTACTGTTACATAATGAATATTAATACCATGACCATAATTCGAAGCATATCGCTTCTAGTTTGACAACCTAATAAAATAACTTATTTCATTTTTGTGAAAGTAATGCTCTGTAATATATTATTTCCATAATATTATGACCTATTACAATATTACTGTAAATAAAGTTATTTGCAAATAAATATTTGTCCTCTTGAATTTATTCAGTTTTTTTTTATAATAATTTAAGTTAAATTAATTTGTTTAACAAAAAAAAACCAAAATAAATCGTCACAATAATACGCAATTTGTTTTCTTTTCCTTACAATAAGTACTCAAGTAATGATCAGTTTTTAAAGTACTAAAGTATCATAAAAAAACGTAATTATAACCTAATGTCTGCAGTTCTGCAACCGGATTTCGTAATTGAAAAAGAATCTATAAGTGTTTTAACCACACGATATAGACACCTAAATATATGGTTTGCAGTAAAAAGCAATTTAGCCTTTCAAAGCCTTGTCTCTCTAGGGATAGTATTAAGAAAATAGTAATAAAATGTTGCTGTGATCTTTGTCTTTTAATAAATGTAGAGTAGGTATATTAATGACCATATTTTAGGCATATTTTGTGGTATAATTTTTATAATCTAAGATTATAAAGTGTAAAATTAAAAATGAATGAAATGCGATTTTAAAAATAAATCTTCTCTTTTTATGCCGTAGTGTCAAATGTGGAAAATGGCAAAACTTGTTTATGTATATCTTTTTAAAGGATATTAAATTAGCATACTAATCTTTTTTTCTTTAGATTTATAAGATATTTTTTAGGTTATTGAATACATATAGTAGATTTTTTCTCCGGTAAGGACATCGTAAGTATATTATATAACATAAAATTATGCAATAATTGAGGCTGTAACATAGTCGTCATTGTTGTAATACATGAGATGGATAGCGCGGACACTGACCTGTACTACTGGTTGCAAGGCCAGTCAAGGCCATTAAGAAAGGCGCGCTAGTTAGCTATGAATAATAATTATATTATTATAATTTCCGATTTTTAATTTGTCGATTATTAAGATTTCGATTTAAAAATGTCGATAAGTTTTTTTTTTGTATAGCTTCACACTGTATCCCTCATGTTGCTACATGCTGGGTAGACAGAGGGAGCCCTATATTACAACACTCCACAACCCGTTCGTGTTGAGTGCGTTGAAAATATTAAATATATCATTTCCTCGAATAGGAATCGAACCCTCAACCACGTCGCGTTTACAGTCACAGGCCTGTGCCACTGCGCCACGACTTGCCTCTAAAAAAGATTTTTAAATTAAAATCTAAATCCAAATGCGTATTATTTAGGCTGTCTGTATACTGAGTACGGTATGCAAATGAAACGTGCTTATTACAATAATTGAATAAATAAATCTGTTAATTGAAAAAGAGAAGTCCCGTTTCACTTATAAGAAGTAATATATTTCGTCGAGCAATGAACTATTTTGGCATACCACCTCGTCTATTCACGCAGTCCAATCCGCGTGATGTAAATTAACTATAAACTCGATCGCTCTATATCCATTCCGATTCGATTACAGCCAAATTAGGACTGGAGCAAGACGGAGACGGATCCGAGCACTCGGGCGCCGCAAAAACTAATTTTCAATTTCGTGTACCACCACCGTTAGAAGGCACGCACGAGCGACGACGCCAACCAGCTATTGAACTTTTTGCACCAAAATGCAACTGTTGTCGTGATTCAGCATATTGTGCATTGTAAACATAACGAAATTATGTCGACATGTACCTGATAGGTAGCGATGCGCCTATTCAGCTTTAATTTAATCAATTTGTGAACGCTGTCGAGGTTTATTTAATTTATTATGTGAGATATTCGATATAAAATCAAAATAAATTAAAGCCGTGCAAATTTGTAATAAATAAGAATTCATTACCAGCCGTCGCGTAGTCACACATTTTATTTAATATTAGATTCATTCGTTATATATAATTGTATATAAGGGATGACATTCTAATATAACGGTATTGAGGGTATTTGATATATAATATTATTCAGTGTTCTCTTAGACTGCCTTTAGCAACAGATGGCAATCTAAATGTCGTTCCATTTGGCTTTCGTAATGGAGTAGCTTTCCAAGCTTTCTTGTAGCGGAATCTAATTGATCTGCCTCCAATCGCTTCCTATATTTAGAATTTACATTTTCTTTATTTACATATCTAATTCTTTTTTATTTTATGCCCAAACGTTAATAAATTTTAAGCCATAACATATATCTATTAGCATAACATAATAACGGTATTATTTAAATGTGGCTTTATCATTATTCATACGTGGTATATTATACTCTACTGAATTTATAAACAGTAAAAAATATGAATTCCAGTAAGAGACCAATCGTGGTGCTGAGGCACAGGTATGTGACTGGTACGAATTGCGGCGAAAAATTCTTCTGCCTACCTTGCTGTGTGCAGGGTATAAAGAAAAGTAAAGCTGATTTATTTATTTATGAAATATATATTAACATCATATATACATAACAACGCCTCAATTTAAATTTTCCGTCGTTACTCAAAGCCATGATTGCCAATGACCCTGACCCTCGTTCGCGAGATTAACCCGAGTTTATCTCCATCCAACCATATTTACGATATCGATATAGCGAGCTGCATTCCTTCATAAATCAAAAGATAAACCGTCGATGATTTCAGTTGTTATTTACTGTATGTATAATAACATTTATCTAACAGACAACTGTGGATATATAATTCTGATTATCTAATTCCTGATCTATTCTAGCTTCACGCTATGTGTATGACATAGGAAACCTAGTGTTAAGACGCTGCGTTCCCCACTTTCAAACGCGTGGCGTAACTCAACGCCGGGCTTTTCCCCTGGTGCTGGAGAAGAGATGGAAATATTAATAAATCACAATTTATTCCCTCGAGCGAGGATCGAACCAACAACTGTCGCGTCAGTAATAAAACTGTGCTCCTGTGCCACGACGACATCTATATATATATATATACATACATATATTTGTCTATCACACACGTAATACCTAGTATATAGATGTAGGACACACATAAGCGCATTTCAACGCATCATTACGTTCTAATGGATTCTATACAGACCACCGTGGAAATGCAAAAACGACAATTTGACTCTATGTCTCTATCTTAGACATTTCTTATGTTTTATATGAAAATGTCACATTTTATGGAACCCTTAGCTAGAAATGTAATGTTCTGTGTTCTGCATTTTCTGTGGCTGTCGAATATCGTGCAAATTAATAATTCAAAATAGCTACTATTACTTATTTAAATTTCTAAGGCCAATAGAATAAATTCATAGGTATATATTCTTATTTGTCTGCACAAAAAATATTTATTGCAGCGCCTCCCGATGAGTTATGAACCTAACATCTATCGGAGAACATGCACCAATAAAATCTAACCCATTACTGAAAACTACTTCAAAATCGGGACAGTAATCTTGGAGATATATGGTAACATTGGTTTCGTAGGTACACACACAAACAAACAAACATACTCTCACCACAAACACATTCATCTCTATTCCGTCGTGGGTAAAAAGTAAAATTAACAACAACTCAATGAACAAAAATTTACTTTTCCCACAAATCTGTAAGGCGAGTATACTCTTACATACATATGTAATTGCTGTCTTTAACAGTAACTTCCTCGAAATATTACGGTGTATTAATGAAGTAATTAGCACTTATCTCAGCGTATTTCCACAGTATTTACTGTTATAATTAAAAAAATATAACAATTATCACATTTTAAATCTAGATCACCGGATGAATTACGTATTTAATTTAGTTATATATTTATATATATCCGTCCTCGTAACCCAAACTCACTTAAGTATTCTGGTACAAATATAAATATACCTACCTACTGGTTTTTATACCGTAATACTCATACAAAATGACCACAATTTTACATAATTCCCTGTATCTGACATCACAAGTCAGATAAAATAGCAATTAAATAATTAATTTATTCAATTAAAAGAGTGTTAGAGCTTTCAAAAAAGGAAAAGTCATCCATTAATTATTATTTTTTTGCTATCCAATAAACCAACCAACTGTAAAAGTTAGACGCTACAAAAGCTCCTCGCCTCACATCTATCTACATGTGGAGGTAAGGAAGTTCACCTCAGGTTCGCGCTACTGGTAAGCATTTTCTGTACTGTACAAACGTCGACCGTTAATTGCGGACCACCGCGGTCGCAATTGTCAGTCGTGATATCATTGCTGTGGTCGGACTGGAACTAATTTTTGTACTTGCACACATTTATGATTTATCTTAGAAATGATTTAGTAATTATGAAGTTTGATTGTCTCTGTAATCTGTTATTATCTTAGATATATAATATATAATATTAATATCCCATTACTACTACTAGAAACTTAGAAAGTGACAACTTATAATTGTACGTAGAATTTTTATATTTATTTAATGGTATTTTGGGACTTATATATAAAATATTTCCCCGAAATGGGTCACGTTCAACTTGGAATATTCCAACTCGACCAATTGTTGTAAGACAACTCATTAGAAAAAGGATGTATAACTTTACCAGCAAGAACGGGCGTTATAAATTTAAGCCACATATTGCTGGTGATTCAATGCCACATCCGGGATTTGCGCATTGGAAATATTAATTGATCTGACTGTGTTTGATGGGAATCACTAACACACTCTCATTCTTGTCTATATATATATATATATATATATATAGAAAAGAGTTAAAAACATTACTGAATAAATGACAACTATTGTCAAATGTAGCTTTAACAAAATTGTTATTTTTTTAAAGCTCAAAGTCCCTGTTGGAAGACCAGTTAAAATCATGAAATTTGAAATAAATTAGAAACAGATCTTCAGAACAGCCTTTTCATTTCAGTTCAAGTTGAAGAACACATGCAGTAAAATAATTTAGCAATATAATGCCTTCGTTCAAGTATTCAAGACATTAATTTTCTACTTCACTTGTATTATTAGCCAGACTGTATTATTATCTTTACTAGTACTTCGCGTAGATTCTATTTTTGCAACTACGATATAATTGAATTTGAACTATTTATAGCATCTGCATTTTATTAGCGGTACCGTAAAAAATATGCAATAAAAATTAATTGGACAACGTAATACAAGCATTTTAATACTATTTAATGCATATTTATAATAATAACACATCAGATACCTCGTATAAGAGAAGTACTAGAGAGTATTGAAAACAAAATAATTTTATTATAAACGTTTCCGTCGGCAAATTTTGAGTTAAAGAATTATGTATATTATCAAAATTTAAATCTATTTGTAAGTACAGAACATCGTGTGAATCTTGCGTTAAAGTCTTCTCATATAGATCAAACGGCCATTACTGGGTAACTGCGGATGCACAGGCGCCAGTGGCCACATAATTATGTCTAATATTAAGTACTACTAGTTCTTATGGTAGTGATTCCATGATATTATTTTGCCATTAAGCATGTGTGTAATGAAATTAGAACATATAAAAACTTAAAAATACCATGAACATGTTTCATAAAAAATACTATAGTACATAAATAGCTATCGTTATAATTTTTTTTGAAAATTTTACTATATTTTTATAAAAATATTAATAAAAACTGGGATGTATAGTCTGTTTCATTTTACACATAAAAAAAAACTAAATAAAGCTCCTCTGCGTATGCAGATGTATCTATTCACGAATTTAAAAAAGTATTACTTACTTTCGCAGAAGTTTTCAAAATATTTTCCAATTGGTTCTCCATCGTCGATCAAGGGTCGTTCAGCATTTAAATATGCTGAAGGTCCATCGGGTAAGGTGAAGTGGTCGAGGTGATATAGTCGACAGTTGTAAGTGGCCGAATGTGGCGCGCCCAGATACAAGAACGAACGGCAAAGGAATTCGGATTCGATCTCGCAAGCCAGTCTACATGCTGATTCTGATGTCACCTGGCAAGAGACAAGGCAATTTTTTTATGTCAACTTTAAGCAAATTTTAAGTTGTATCTCTTAATAAATAAGTTTTTATCTTCCCTCCACCTCAACTTTTTTACATTTTTCGAAGCACAATGTAAATTGTAAGCTCACAATCATTAATTACAACACACTGGCGCCAATACAATACTTAACATTCAACTTAGCATTCATATACTTAGTAAGTCACATTCCATAATTTCCACTTAATTGACCCTCTATAAATACCAAAGCTATCTCGTATCTTACCTGTAGCTCCTTATCGGTGTAATAATGTAGACCAGCGTACTGCGCCACTTTGTCCTCAGCAACTCCCACACGTGGTGCAGTAAATACTCTCTGGCCTTTGCACGCTTGCGTCCCCTTCAGGCATAGGTTCTGCACGACCACACACAAATCACTTAAAATATATATAATAGTGATAAACGCTGTTTTCACACCACCGCTAGTGTAATGTGTTGACGTTCTTGGAACCAATTTTACAAGAAAATAAGGTTAACCACTGTCTTTTATTATTGTTTCTGTGAAATAAAGTAGATAGGTAGTAGGCTAGTTCACATATATTGTCTATTTTCTCACATTATGTTTTGTTCCGTTCTTTAGACTTTAGCGATTTCGATGATTTTTTTAAAATTATTTTAAAGCTGCGTCGTTTTTAGAGATATGCTAAAAACGCGTTTCCTTTTTTTTTTTTATTTATTTATTTTATTTATTTTTACCACTCAACATTCAATGATACTTCCACCGAATTCCCTGAGAATGAATGAGAACGGCGTGTCTTAGCAGTAGGTACCCAGCTACTTAAGGAATACAGCGTGAAGCTAAAAAAAGATTTAAAAAGAAGAAGATGTAAAACATGACATACCTCAAAATAATCAGTACCGGGCGTATCCACGAGCGGCGCTATATGCTGAGAGGTGCGTCTATCAGAATCACTGAGTGAGCACCTCATGCTCCCGTACTCGTACTCAGCGGACCGGCACGCGAATTTTTTCTGTTACCATAAATAAAAAAGATTATAATGTATTTATAATTTTAAAAAAATCTTTGTCTTATTGTAGTCAGAGTGAAATCTGTCAAGTAGAAAAGGGTTCACAGCGTGAGTAATTATTTATATTTTGTACTCTTTTTCTGTATATAACATATAATATAAATATTATGTAGGTATACATTTTTGTCCAGTATCTTATTTCAAGACATATTGAACCCTTAAATTATTTTAAATAACTTTGTATCTTATACTAAATTGTTCATTGTAATTCTTTCAACATAAGATATTTCATTAGACAGGCAAACAATGGGTTACTTCGTTGCACTAAAGCGGTCCCATAAAGTTACAATCGATTTTCCATAAACTTACAAAGTTGCCCGTTGCCTGGTCCCCCGTTCCTAATAAAACCCGTATCATTTTCCTTTATCTCTCTAAGTAGTACGGACACATAAAATATAAATTGAATAGATATATCGGAAAGGTTATAATGGGTTAATATATATATATATATATATATATTAATATTAAAATAATTTCAAGTAATTGGATTTACCTCACTGAGACAAGAAGCAAGACAGGCCTCCTTAGTGGAAGTATATATTATACTGTTGTCGAATCCTCGAAGAGCTTTGCCAGGTACTCTTTCAAATGCCCAAGGCCTCAAGCACAGGTTTTCTGATCTCACTTGTAACTTCACCATATAGTAAGTGTTCACCGACCGCTTTAACAAAAAAAATATATACAAATATAATAAAAATTTAAAAACGCTTACAAATCACAGAACATCTTCGCAGAGTACGTATTATATGTTTCAACATGTTTATGAGGCTGAGGCCATTAGCGCGACAAGATATGGGTTCGATTCCTACCTAATTTTTTTTCGTTACTCTGGTGACAAAATAAAGCCCAGCTTTGAGTTCCGCCACTCAACACGCTATGTCACCAGAATTTGATGGAAGGTGAGGAGCGGAGAATCTTAATACTAGACTTTCTATACCTAGATAAATACTCAAACTATCTTTCTTTAGAAAAAAAAACCTTATCTTGGCTTATTGTTTTATATATTTAGTAGGATGTAAATTTTATCTTATATCAATATCAATGCAGAAACCTGCTTCGTAAGTTACCCACGACACGTAATAAAACCTGTACCCACGCGTGCATCTTCTCTTTTTTTCTTAAGCTAGCATAAAATAAACAAAAGATGTAATAGTAGGATTTACTGGCGGACCGCACTCATTAGTTCTGAAAGTGTGTTCGCAATTTTTTACTGCAATTTGAAATAGTATAGCTGATGTTAACGAGTTTTACATTAACTTGGGTAAAAACACCGACTATTATAATGAACAACACGTTTCTTATACGTATACTACGATTAAATTACAAAATGAAATTGAAGTCATTATTCAAGTATAAATATTTGCATACACTTGGCACAATTTAAAGACAATTTAAATATATTATAATAGGTTAGTAGATTAGTATATGGATTTTTTGATATTATTTCAACTCCACGCTATATTGCGTATGTAGCAGGGTGGGCAGAGTGAGCTTAGTGTTAAGACACTTCACTCTCCATTTTCCGTCGGATAATGGATGGCGTATTGAGAGGTAGAACTCTACGCTGCGTCTTTAAGTTTACCTAGAGTAGGAGTCAAATCCAAAACCTGTTGCGTTTACGGTTACACGCTTATACGCACTGCGCCACGGCCTCTGGATGTTTGTTAAACTGAGAATATTACTATGAGATATATTACTAGAGCAAATTGCCAGCCAGCGTGCCACAGATTTATCTGCAGCAAGAAACGCATAGAAATGAACTTGGATGGCTTAAAATTAATACAAATATACGTACGTATAGTTCTTTATAAGAGGCAATGCTTTTCCGGGATCCTATACCTGGTTAACCGATTTAATCTGAATTGTTAATATAATCTTAGCATAGCAACAGCAGCTAATTGGCATGAACTGCCGTATCTGGATATCTAAGGATATAAAATATATTATATGCAATATACTGTATGGGTTCACAGTCTATCGTAGTATGTAATCTAAAATGGACAAGTTGTTTTTAACTAGCTATTAAAAAATTACTTTAATAATCTTTTCATAGTATAAAGTAGATTTCCTACGAACGCGACGTGTGCTTAGTTTTTAACCTTCGTAATTGATTTTAGTTCTCACTTTAGCAAAATATTTGTTTTTTTGTATATTACCTGTACATTATTATATAAAAATAAACTAAATAGATACTAGATAGAGAGGTCGTCGTGGCGCAGTGGCACAAGGGTGTCGATTCTAAGCCAGGACCACACGCCTGACTTCACCAGAGCGAAGAAATGAAAACATAATTAAATATTTTCTTTCCTCGAGTGGGAATCGAACCCACA
The DNA here is from genome assembly GCA_037355905.1 of Heliconius aoede. Taxonomy (NCBI): domain Eukaryota; kingdom Metazoa; phylum Arthropoda; class Insecta; order Lepidoptera; family Nymphalidae; genus Heliconius; species Heliconius aoede. The sequence continues at coordinate 2,473,734 of JBAIZZ010000173.1, read as the reverse complement.
ACCAATCGATTGTGCAGCACATTTTGTACCACTGCGCCACGACCGGCCTCAAAATAGATTGGATACTGTGCATTATTCGGACCAAACACAGATAAAAATTGCATATTCATGTTATATTAATATAATATAATTAATATAATATAATGGAAGTTAATTCCAAATATTACTTACCTGTGGTATGGCCATAGGGTTGTTAGCTTGTGTATCATTTTGCAGCAGGCACCGCGTTTCTTGGACTGGAGTCAGGGGATTGAGGACGAAACTAAAATAAAACATATTATAAAATAATAATAAATAATAAAACAGTAAATTCCATGTTATTTTTTCACTTATATAAACTTTTATAAGATGTATCTAAAACATCCAAGAACGAACCCACTAAGTGGAGAAATTATATGAAGTTTATATCTGGATTGTAAAAGATATAATTTAGAATAGAGTGCCATTCAACATTTACTGGACGAGATAGAGAGCAATGCACCGGGAAGTGGGACCGGCTTCCGCATCATATTGAAAAATAAACCGGCAGAAATTCTAGTGAACCAGTAAAATTGTCACTAATATTTATTTACAGAAAGCTCTATCTTTATTTTTACAACGATAGTGTTAAAAATATCAGTAATTAATATATTATTTTTAAAAAAATATAGTTTACTTAAATATATTTTAACTCTATATGAAATATATATATATGGTTTTTAATTTATTGAGTGAATGATCTTTAAAAACAAAACACTTCTTATTTCAAGAAAAATAAGATACAATATATCAATACCCCCACATGAAAATTATCTAATTAAATTATACATAATATATATTATTAAAATGACAAAAATCCAATTTATAATAATATAATATAGATGCAATTTGTTCTCACTAAAAGGCTAAAACATTAATGCGTTGCGTTCATCTTAATGACACTAGATCGCGCGTTACACTTACAGAGTGCATAACGGACTGTTTACCGTTTCCAACCTGATATTTTGTTATTTTATATCTAAGAACCTAACAGGACTGGCCTAATCCATATTTTAAAGCAAATCTATCTCTATTCAGGAATATAAATATTCTAGTTTAATTGGTATCACAACTAATTTAAACCAAAACGGGTAATAGCATGTTTCTTACATATTAATTATCTAGGATAAATTAATTCGTCATGAGCGTCCCTGGGCAACGCTCGTAGTTGTCAAGGGCCTCCTACGCGGTGGCTCGAAAAAATCAGACATTGGAGAACTGAATGTCTTCAGAACATTCGGTTCTCTCTGCCTACCCTGCTATATGAGGGTTATAGGGAGAAGCTGATAAAAAAAATTAAATATAACATAAAATAGAACGTTATTAATGTGTACTAAATTTAGATAACTTATTAATTACAATTATATTATATATAATAATAATTAATATAATTTAAATTATATTTTTTAAATCAAATTACGATTATTTTAAATTAATGGCGACAGTAATTATCGAGGAATACGTTATAATTACGTATTTCCTCAACATCATATCAAAATTAAGTTATTAAAATCGCGATTCCAAAGTATATTTTACCTTTACCGCTGTACGTACTCATACTTGAATGTTAGGGCAGTAAATTCTTTACACAGCTTTAACGTAGCTTCTTATTCTTTGTCAATTATAAATCATAAGAGAGTAACAAGTTTGATGATGTATAGACAAAATACTTACGTGTCAGTGGAAATGTGATTAATCTACAAACAACTTAGACTAATGATAGTGAATATCGTTTTGATTTCGAAACAAACTTGATAAATCTTATTCTAACAGTCTGAGGCCATTGTGGCGCAGTGGCACAAGGGTGTGACTGTACGCAACGGCTGTGGGTTCAATTCCCACTCGAGGAAGAGAAATATTTATTTACGTTTATATGTCGAAATCAGAAAAACAGAAATTGTAATTTTCTTTATATTTATATAAATATTTAAATTTATATTTACTTCACTTATTCTATGCAAATAAAACTGTACTTAATCCATACTAATAAAAGATAGCAGTCGTCAGTCAACTCTAAAGAGATGTATTAGATCACCTCTCATTACCGGCGCCAGGTGCCGCACCTAGCATACCATCAATCAAAGACCAACGGGTCAAATTGTAAGCAAAGTAAGTAGCTCGCGCATATCGGTGTATTTTATCTTACTCTTTAAACTCTTCGATATATTTTAGATTTGAAAGTAAATTAATGACTAGTTTTCTGTAATAAATTACATATTGATCAAATCTTTCGATTACAATTTTTATAGAATGTTTTATAATTTATTAAAGAAAAAGGGTACTTGAATCTTTTAATATCTTTTTTTATTGAGATTCACGATGTATTCTGAACATAGGAGAAGCAGAAGCAACCTGGGACCATGATGTTCCCAGGTTGCTTCTGCAGGAAAACTCTCCGCTTCCCATTAAAACACTTCCACTCTCCACTGTTCGCTAAACTCTAGAGTGTTTTATCAGTCGAAATTAAACTTTAATTCTCCCTCGCATTGTTGTAACTTTAAGCATTTATGTCTAACGCAAAATTCCTAGCTCACATCATGTAATAACGGAACAAAATTTCGATCAGATATAAAATAAATCAATAAAATCTGACCACGTACATCTCTCTGATGCTATCAACCCTGACAGCGAAATGTACAGCAGGTCACGATCCTTTAAAATAATTGAGTATAACTTATATCAATTTTCCTTTAGATTAGAAAAGGCATTGTTATAATGGAATGGAATTTGAATGTAAATGTAATAAAAAATAAAATGAATCGAATGTCTATTTTAAAAATAAACAAGTAATTTATCTTTTAAATGAGGAATTTAAACGCATTGAATGTATGTAGGTACCTTCGCTATAATAAAACACGGCACTCTGTAGTCTGTATCTCGCATAGCAAGGTAGGCAGAGGCAACCTAACCTCTTAAGATCGGAGTGTCATAACACTCCGGTCCCCATTTTCCACTAAACTCTCTCTCTCGAGTGGGAATAGAACCCATAACCTGTCATTTTTACAGTCACATTTATGCACATAGCTAAATCTCTTAAAATTTTACTATCATTGTCACATGAGATCTTAATCTCAACCATTTCTTACCCACTAATAACTGTTAAAGTTCATTACAACGTGTGAGATAACGTGAAGAGTGTGTTATTCTAACAACGATCGGCTCGTCACCATCGGTACAAGCCTCGAAACGGTGGCTCGTGGTGGAACAGTTACCAATTGTTAATATCGCCTTCCTCTTATTCTATTGTCAGGTCTCTTTTTCTTTGGACAGATTGATTTGAGATACGCTGTATCAGCACAATGCCAAATTAGAAGTGGATAAATAAATTGGTCGCTTAATTGAATTGAATATCTACCTGAATTAATTTTATTTTTGGTACCGTTAAGATCAGTGGTATGCTGCCTCGGATAACTGTTGTACATCTAGCGAAGTCCACTGTATACTTTTTAATTATATAGAAAATATAGGAATGAGCGACACCGACGGATTAGATAATGCAAACTATTTTTACTGAAGAGAATTCAACTTTTATTCCAGCGTCAAGCCACTATCCCGCATGCAATAGGAAGGGCAGAGGGAGCATAGTGTTAAGACACTCCGCTTCCAATTTTCCGCATTTTCCTTTAGTTCTGGAGGCATTGCGTGTTGAGTGAAAATTCAATTTATTTAAAAATAATACTCAAAACGAATACAGATGTTAACAAATATTAATTGATTAATTAATTTTATGTATTTTTATAAATTTTCAACGACTTATATATAAATATATATATTTACATAGGCAACTTCACCTTCTCTATAAACTTTCTTAACCAATCAATATCCGTTAGAAAATCGCATAATAATAATATTAAATTGAATATGAGCTCAAACCGCCAATAGACATGAAATGCAAATGCTTCGATGGCAATATTCTATGGAAGACGTATGCGAACACTTTTACTGTTATCCAATTTGGAGCGAGCTTTGGTTTCCGCTTTTACACGGTTTGTGGCGACGAGAACCACATTGTTGCAAGCCAGCACCGTATCATTGGAATGCTTCGGGTACATGAGATTCGGTCGAACTGACAGACTGACACACATTTGACACTAACACAAACGGTCACGCCATTACATCTGATTTCCTGCGATAGCTGACGATTAGTGAATCTTCGCGTCAATCGGATATTATCTGAGACATTTGGGTTAAGCGTGATCTGCGATATTTACGATACGTTACTTGTTATTTGTGATCACTCAGAAGAAAGACAAGTCATGTTCTTGATTAGAGTCCAACTTTCGAGCAGCAGTAGTTGAAATAATTGCAATTTTATCTTACGACTCTGGCTGTCGTTTATTTTTATAACTGACAATTAAACTTACTTACCAACGTTAATTGGGGTCGGCGGGTAAATTCAATAAGAAAATAAATACATTCAATTATAGGATTTTAGATATTTTTTTATGTTAACAAAATTTAATAGGACAAACCTGAAAACGGCCGCTTGGCAGTCCGGCTCCTCTCGGCACCAGCCGTGGCACTCGTATAGTGACAAGTTACGTACGGTATAGTACGCTGTGCCCGCAAAGTCGACATCCGTTAATTTTTCAAATGCCAGTCGACCTAAAAGAAAATATAAGAACTCTATGTAAAAACAACAAAAAAACATAGATATAATATAACTTAAAAATAAAATAATACATAAGGTTTCATTCATGTAATTTCGAAGGGCGGTTATTCCTACACGCACCAAATGCAGCTAACCGAATGCATGGTGCATTCGGTACTGAATTTGTATATAAAACCGAATGTATATACAACAAAATAACTATAATAATTTATAATTCCTTCTTAGAATACCAACAAGTAGACATTCAACATGAAGAGCACACACTATGAGGAGCACATAACGGCTACTTACGGAAGTTTCTCTGGGAATACAAGACTAGCACCGATTCGTGTGCAATAGTATTGTCTAAACAATTACGTTACACACATTGACAATGAAGTGCTGGCAAATAGCTCCCTGGCTGCTCTCTCGTTTATTGTGTGTCAAGTGACGTACGAACGTACGGTAATATTTTATATATATATATATATGGCTTCACGAGACTTATTAATGATTATATTGATTGTAATAGTTGTTAACTACTGATAGGTAGTTTATCTCTAAGATAACAATTTTCATTTTATATATTTCCTTTATATTAATAGTATAGTTTTTTAAGTTCACACTGTATCCTGCACATAGCAGGGTAGGCAAAGGAAATCTGAAAATCTAGAGTCAATAAACACCGTTCCCTATAAAGCATTTCCATTCCCCACTTGGCGGAACTCAATGTCGCGCCTTTGCTTCAATACCAGAGTGAGAAAATGAATATATAAAATTTTTAATTTCCTCTAGTAAATCGAACCCTGTCGAAGTATAAATTAAAATTAAATAATGAATACTTACTGAGGACGTATGATGACTGTAGCAAAAGCAGAGCTAGCCTCGTCAGATCAAACACTCTGTTCCTCATGGTGTATGATATGAACCTGTAACAAATAAATACTTCTTGAACACACCTTGTATATATTTTATTTTATTTTAATTTCATTTTGAATATTCTATATATATATATTTTTAATTATTGAATTTTTCTATTTCACGTCTGGTTCCACAGTCGCCACGATGACCTTAGTACATAAATTAAATAAACATTTTAATAAATATTTTAATAAATTATATTTAATTATATTTAATTTAATAAATTATAATTTTAATAATTTTTTATATATAGATAACTCAGCTAAATTTAATTCTAAACATTCAATGCGCTAAAAATGTACAGGTCTATTGTGTCTACATATAAATACGCAATGCGAAAAACAATTCTCATTTATCTTTGTTTGATATGAAACTTAAAAGCTTACATTCTATTCAAATATAAAAACATAATAGTATGAAAGATAATAAAGAAATAAAATCGAAAGTCGGTCAGTAATAAGAGACCTGACATGGCTTTTGAAATGAATATTATCAGATTCACTAAGCGATAATTATAGTCTTTCTTTAAGTATCTTAGAAGATTTTTATCTTGTAGTTATCGCTTATTAAGAGTTCTCATTAAATTTCATATTTAAGTAAAATAATGATATTAATGAGGCCAGTCGAGACGCAGGGGTACAAAGTGTGACTGTAAACGCGACAAATTGTGTTTACACGAATATATCTGTTCAAAACTAAAGCCCCGAAAATATCTCTAGATCACATGATCGCAGAACTATTGTATATATATATATATATATATATATATATATATATATATATATTAGTAAACCAATCGAAAGCTTTTCGATTCATTAAACATGTATAAGAATGATTCCAGCTGTACTCGATGTAAAGAATACGACAATCGCCTTACTTTCACGTTTACGGATGATCATTGGGCAGCTGACAAAAAGACTAGTGAAAGCGTTATTGCAATGCAAAAAAATAATGAAAATTTGTGTCGCCGCTTTCCTTGTTGCTTGTGTATCTTGACCTTCATCTATATCAAGAATAATATCATTCTGTTTCACGCTGTATCCCGCATGTAGCAAGGTACCAGGAGCTTAGCATCAGACTCTCCGCTCCCTACTTTCCTCTTAATTCTGGAGGCATTGCGTGTTGAGTGACAGAACTTACCACGCCACGTTTTGCCTCGACGTCAGAGCGATACGATTAAAATATTTAATATTTCATTCCATCGAGTGGGGATCGAACCCACAACCAGTCGCGTTTACTACACGCTTGTATTCTGCATCACGACAGGCCTCAACGGATTTTTTAATGTTTTGGGCGCAAATTATTTATTTAACACATTTAATAAACTGATAATAAAATCGTAAGTAAAGTGCAAGCACTTTCATAATAAAATGTAACGAAACCTCTTTTAATCGGTGTTATTAAGAGTACATTTAATAGTATTGTCGTAAAAAGTTTAATTGACCGTAAAACCACCGTTATTTTAAAACAATTTACTGTTCTTAGATATTTTAACTAAATATAGCTTTTACAGAATAAAAATTAAGTTCCATATTTAAGACATCGTTAAAATATTTTCTTAAGTGTCGTAATTAAATTATCATATTTTCTTTTATTCTATCTCATCTAATTCTATCTTATCTTACTCTACTACTATAATATAAGGATGAGTATAAAAAACAGTTACTTTAAACAATCTTAAGCCGTATCACCGTCTTAACCGCAATATCCTCCCATTGGAACCTTTGATCCAAATCATATTTTCTTTGTTTTGTACATTCAAAAATGTTACAAAACTAGTTTCCCTGTTGTATAACAGAGCTTTAAAAATTCCATTGCTTCGATAATTTTAAAATATTATATAAAAACAACAACAAAAAAAATATTATTACAAAAATTAACATAATCTTCTCTTAACTTAAAACTAAAATACAATTAACTAACTTTTAATTTGATGGCTAGACAGTCTAACATAGTTATCCGAATGTAAACAATGCAGAACCAAGTACCTACTATATTACGAAATAAACGACTATAGCAGATTCACATACCGTTAAGGTAAGAATGAACTAGGGCGTGTCACCGTCGTAATATTAAAGTGCAATTAACAAGTATGACTTGTTGTGACTCGCATAATACACATATGGTGGTAACAGTTATATAGTGCACAAACGTTAATGGTTATACCATAAAACTGTTAGATATATCTTATATATATATAAATTGTATTTGAAATACAGATCTAGAGAGAGAAAAACTTAATTATCTTTGCATCACTGTTTTCAAGGCATTGTGTGTTAAGTGGCACAATTCAAAGCCGTTCCGTGGCCTTAGTGCCAAAGCGAAAGAATGAAAATATTAATAAACAATAACTCAACATTCCCTCGAGTAGGATTCGAACCCACAACCGTCGGTTTACAGACACATCCTTGTGCCTCTGCGCCACGACGGCCTCATTCTATGACGGATCTAGATATAGAGTGTACTCCAGTTTTATTTCAGCAAATCTTTGTCTTGAATTCTATGGAATCCTTGCTCAATATTACTTTGTACAATGGGAAGTCTATCTTGAAGAAATGCCATTCGGTTCCAGTAAGTAATCTATGCAAAGTTAAATAGTAATTACGATTTCACAGTTATGTCACGACGCTTGTTACGAACACAGAAATGCCGTAACTTATATGCAACCACCGTATAGGTGCGCTTTCAAATTACCCAATTTAACGGTAAAACCAACTCCGTAGTTATTTGGTAAATGTTAGTAAAGTGATGAAACAGTGATAACTTTTTGTAAGCTCGAAAAAATATACGTCAGGAATTTTTTTTTTAATATTACCGCACATAGAAGACTGGGCGGAGAACTTTATTTTGCAACCTAGAGTTGAAACACTCCGTTCTTATTAGAACAACTAACGTAATTTTCCACTGAATTCTGAAGACATTGCGAGTGGTGGAATCCAACGCCTCGCTTTGCCTCGTAACCAGAGGAAGAAATCAAAAAAATCAATTTTTATTCCTTAAGTGGGAATCAAACCCACAACCTATCACGCTAACAGTCGCACGCTTGTGCCGATGCGCCATGACTTTTGTTTTAAAAAAAACATGATATCTCAAAGCTCAATTGTATAAGTTGAAAGGTCAAATCTACCTACAATTAGCTTCACATCGAATTCTTTTGTTATAGAACTTACAATGAGCGTTTTTTTTTTAATCAAATAGCCTAAAATTAGAGACTAGCATTTCTATAATATCTTTTTTTATCTTTACCTACGCATTATCATTGTAACGTAAATTATTTTTTTTGTATACAATATAAAAAAAACCAGATTCACGCTGTATCCCGCGGCAGGGTAGTCAAAGGGAATCTAATATTAAGTCTCCCCGCTTTTTGCAGAATTCTGAATGCGTTGCGTGTTTAGTGGCCGAGCTCAACGCCACTCTTTGCTCGAAATAACATATTTCATTTCCTCGAGTGGGGATCGAACCCACAACCGTCGCGTTACAGTCATACCCTTGTGCCGCTGCGCCACGACGGCCTCAATATTGATAAATGACTCCCCAATTAGTGACCGTGACCGTCAGTCGTGGGCGCTGGCCGTGTGTCGGCGGTCAGTGGCACACCGAACGGTAGCGGTCACGGTCATTCGGTTCATGAGATTGTAAATATATCCTTAAATATAATTTACTAGCATTGCTTTTAAATTTTCTATGAAATAATACAAAAACGGAATCAAATCTGAAAAGGAGATTAGATGGATTGGGTTTTCGTAAATATTATTAAGTTGTAATGAAAATAGGTTTATTTATTCGTTTTCAAACTTAGTTAAAATCAAAAATGGAAATGCAAATATCATGAAATTCAGATATTTTAATTCTTTCATATGTAAAAAGGAATTGGCAAAATGTCAAAAAAAAACTTTTTGTAAGCAGAGTCTATTAATAATATATTACAACATACCAGACTTATTATCTTTTGAACAAAAGTAAAAAAACTATGACAATAATATATTTTACTTTATTTTCATTAATCGGTTAAATTAAAATAATAGATATATACGGCTATAAGAGATTCTACACATAAAGGCAGCCTATATCTACTAATGTTAAAAATAATAAATATACTAATGTATGTCAGCCGTGTAAATTCTTTGTTCTACACAGATGCCTTTATATAGAGATTGTATTCATACATTTCTAACCAACTCTACGCGTTTGATATTTTCCGAGATCAAAGTGCATCGAGATAAAACAGCTTATGGTCAATTTACTTGACGCTCAATGTTTAGTGGCCATATAAAATTACAGTAAAATTTTATTATTATATAATTAAATTTATCTAACCTAATTGAATATAAGTAATTGAAATCTTTTTATTTGAGGTATTGCTTGGAAAATAACACCTGTGACGATAAGATTATAATATTAAGCAAATATTGTGATTTTCTTTTTAATCAAATTAGTACGACAAAGTGTAAAATAAATAACTAATATGTTATTATCCTGAATTTAGCGAAAAGTGGGGAACGGAGTGTCTTAACACTAGGACTCCTGCCTACATTCATTTCGGTTAATCCCTACAAAAGTCACACGAAGCGTCACAATGAGTCAAAAGGTAACGGTGTACAGTTACCTAGACAATGTGAATGAGGCAGGTTGCGTCTAACCCAATTATATATAACTCGGTTAGTTTTTTCAACTAGTAGTACCTCATTCGAAATATCCTGATATTTTATAACGAGTTTTGTAAAACCTCCATACAAATAAGTTTACGTATCGTGTTATTGCAATACAAATCACTTGCATCAGAGGGACCCCTGAGGGACCTTCTTTTTTTAAAAGAATTTATAAGTCAAAGCTTGTTGAGTACGGTCAACAAGTTTTAGTCGCCCTGAAGTTTGCAAATGTTTCGCAGATTTGATTTTAGTATTTATCTTAGTTTTGAATATTATCTTCCCGAGTGACCAATACGCACAAGTTCAGAAAACCTATATTAACTTAAGATCGGCCAAGACTTGTTGATCGTACTGTAACATGCAAAACAACAGACCAACTTCAGAATAAGCAAAGAATTATTTAGAGTCCATTTGAGCGTTGTGTAGGATTTATTTATTTCATACAATGAACTCGCGTGTTTATCTTGTGGCGTGGCTTGGAATGCAGAGGTGCTTGTCGCTGTCAGTACTTAACACGTGGCTTAAACTCTAGGCACTGATAGCGCTGACACTTATAAATGGAATAGGGATTTCTTGGGGGCGTAGAGAATGTTTTATGTCCCCTTTATTGTAAGGTAAAAATAAGGGGTTATTTTTTGTTTATTGTTTGATCAATACTAATAAGTATATACGACTAGGAAAATTGTGACGTTCAAAATGAAAAACCACCCTGTAGTTCCCTTTGCATATATTGCGTGAAAAAAGCGTGAAGGTAAATAAATATGTATTTACTTATTCAACGTACAAAAACAAATAAAACTACCTTTATATTATTTATAGAGAAGTTTATATTAGAAGTTAATGAACTTACAGAAGTTATTTTTGCTGCAGATGCCGTAGTTCGTGCGGTATTAATGTGCGTGAGAAATCATCACAATGAGATAGATATTATCATTGAAATAATTACAAAATCAAAATTACTACGGTAGCTCTATCTACTGTTTATGGATAACTGTTAAATATTTTTACATTATTGATATAATGTAAACATTTGTATATTTTTTTAGCTTCACAATATATCCCGCAGTAGAGCAGGCCTGGCCTATGTAGGTAGGGGGAAACTAGTGTTAAGACAGTTTACACGATACCAGAGCGAGGAAACGAAATATTTTATACTTTCATTAAGGAATCGAACCCACAATCTATCGCTTTACAATCGTACGCTTGTTCTCATACGTACTATGTACTTTAAAAGTTAAATAATTTCATTTTAATATTTACTTTCACTACCAATCAAATGCCAAATCACATGTCAATCTATCTATATTATCTATCTATCTATCGTGCTCAACAACAGCGTACAAGTGCAAATTCGATCGCTATTAATCATGATGGAAGCTACGCGTACCGCCCACCTGGTTTCTGCTGCAATGGGCATCACTTGTTATAAATCATTTCAAGATTCTTATTTAAATTTTTTTTGGCTTGTATAAATATTTATATTTAACATATATCTTGTTATAATTTATTACAAATATACTTATCGATTAAGCCTAATAATATGAGGAGGAAGAATATTTAAAAAAATGGCTATTGGACAAAATGAGTGAAAGTAGACAACAAGTATCGTACTTTTGAGTGATATAATTTATACACAACTTATATATATATATATATATATATATATATATATATATATATATATATATATATACATTTGTGTATAAATTCAAATTATATGAATTCTTGTATAATGCTGTGACCTTGACCGGATCTTCGATTCGCTTTTCCACCGGCATTTCGGCCTCAATACAATCGCTTCTCCTTACCATATATTCCACGCACTTGCTTTTTCAATTGAGCACTTCTTCCAATATATCGGTTCACTTTAGTCATACGAATGTCCTGATTTCTGAAGCATTGCTTTCCCTATTACTTAGTGTGGAGCCCTAAGCCTTCTTCGTCAATATATATAATCTTTTTTCACGTGGAAATTTTATCGTAGCTTTCCGAACTCTGGCAATACGATCTAGATTCAACGATAAACCTCTTTCTAAAAGTTATATTTAATCTAACTGTACTATTTATCTCAGGCAACTAGACCAGGCATTACATGGGCTTTCAATGATAAAATTTGTAAAATATACAAAGAAAAATGTCTAAGTGTCAAACGAACATATACGAGAGTACGTGAGAATATTTTATTACAATTCTACGTGGCTATATAAGAGAGAAATTATCGTCGACAATTTCGTGTTTTAACGTCTACGTCTGGACAGTTAACTGGTCGAGCCTTAAAGCGAATATCTAAGCGAGGGCAAACTGGAAGGGAATACTGTCACGCACCGAAACCTCTTTTAAAGGTTTGACTACTATAACTATTTTAAATCTAATTTAGAGATTAAAACAACGATGGGTACATAAAAGAACGTGTTTAAATAAACAGATAAAAAAAAATACATTTTAAACATACTTGATTCACCTTGTGTATAGTGTATTGAAGTAATGGACATACATACATGCACATTCAAAATTATAAATATATTATTAAATAATTGATTTAGAAATTAACGGAAATCGTTATATTGCTTTTTTCATAAAATTAAATCTGTAACGATATTAAATAAAAATATATATATATAAACCAGATATTTCCACTTAAGCGAACAGTACATTTTCCGACTGTGTGACACTGTTTAATATACAGTTATGTAGTGACAAATAGATAGAAACGTCATATTAATAGTACTTCCACACACTCGTATCAAATTAATCATTTATAGAATTTCGATAAGTTTCAAAATTAATTTCTTTCTCAATTATAAAATGAAAACTTTCACCTGCAGAATGAGCGTATGCACATTACAGCAATTCAACTGTTACAACAAAGCGTTGGGCAATCGTATACTATTTAAGGCGTTTGAATTAAAAGTAGAGCATGTTTGATTTTCTCTGGCGCAAAAGTCAATAAAGCTCTACTTTCTATTGCTTCAATGTGCAGTTCAATTTTGCAGATACAAACAATTTTGTTTTATATATACATCAACTTTCAATATATATTATGTGATCGAAGTATATATAAGATTTGAACAATTTTAGGTACAAAAATGTTTATATTTTTAATAATATTAAGTCAATTAATATTAAAGCAATTCGATTAACCTATTCAATTTTTTACCATTTTTTATTTATTTTACTGTACACCAACTTACTATGGTCAGAAACAATCTATGAATACAATTATAATATTTATATATTCATACGGCCATTATTCATATGTTATTTCATTTTATAATAAAAATAAACATATTATAACGGTATGAATTTAAATATGTAGTGATTCTATAACAGATAATCACATGCAAATTCTTTTGAAAATGCTGTTATGCTATCACACAACAAGCAGAAATTCTTTAAGGCAAGTCATATAAAAAAAATATTTTGTCATTCTAAGGAAACTTAACGGGTTTATGTGAAAGTTGTACGTAATATTAGTGGAGCACAATATCCGACTATCAATCTTGAGTGGTTAATGGTACCGAACATAAAGCCAGCCCGACGCATAAGCCTCAACATAAACAGTCGTTAGAGCGAGCATTGTAAATAAATCAAGGACCCCGGCCGTTTTGCTCTCCAGCGTAGAGAATGGGATTAGAGCGCAATGAGGTACACAAGCACCGGCGGCGGTCGTGATGGGTAAAATAAAAAGATAGTTCACATTGAAACGTTTCCTATCGGCTTTTCGCTAGTAAGCCTTTATCCCGCTGCTGATCGAGCTAGACAATGTGGTGGTGGTGTGAGTGTGGTGGTGCGCAGGGTGGGTGAGGGGGGCGCGAGGGGGGTGCCGCCGGGAGGGGTACGTGCATGACCGCGCAGGGCGCAATGACCTTGCGCACATTCCGCTCCTCCTAAGACTCCCGCGACTCTCCCGAGTCATATAACCAATAATATATATTATATAAAATCTTAGAAAACAGAACAGATAATACAATTTGAACTCGTGGATCAGATATTGTTCTAGATTATTCGAAATAAAAAAAATATATACATATCGCCCTAAATATTCTGTCTATTAAAAACTATTTTTTTTTCTTTATATACATTTCCATAATATAACGGAGATTATGCAAAGCCCGCTACATGAGAATAATTCGTTGAATGAAAGACGAACAATACATGTGAAAGAAAAACTGGGTTATTAACCTTTCTAAGTGTATATTGTAAAGTAAACAAGCTGAGTAAATAGGAAAAATTTATAATACAGATAATACAGACAAGCCAGTTTAATTTTATAGGGCAAATTTAAAGCGAAAAAATAACATATTAAATATTGTATTTATTCTATAGTAATGTATTTATTTATTTACAACAAATTCAAGCTTTTTAATCGACACCTACATGGAACTAATCGATAAAACTGAACCTACGCAACAAAACAATAGACATAACGGTCGAAACACCAAATTGTTTTCAAACTGACAAATACGAAAAGTTTAAAGCACTTAAAGTATACTAGGCCACGGAAAAAACACCAAATTAACAGTAATTTAAGCTTTTGAAAATAGTTGAACTATAAAGTTATACGTATAAGTAGGTGTTAATTGGGATTTAATTAGTATTTTAAATATATTCAAAAACATAATAAGATTAAAAAAAGACAAAAAAAATAGTCAAAATCAATTTTAAATTAAAAATCTAATTAACTTGTAATAAAGTGCCTTCTAAGATCAGGCTTTAAATATATCTCTCTTACATGATACATTTTATAACATTTATTTATATAGAATTAATGTAACATATATATCTATATTAATGTACAATAGTGTTGTCGGTGTGCGCAAAAAATGTAGCATTACAAAGCATCAACGACCTTTAGAAATAAAAGTAACCATCGACGTCGACGACGACAAGTAAAGTCGTGACGACAACTAGTAAGTGTCACAGTGTTCACATCTTTATCTTTCTCTATATCATTAATTACACTGATACGTATGAATTTCTGTAGACAATGAGGCAGACATAGTTTGAACTCAATTAGTTCCGACTAAAGCATATAAAGAATAATACTTGCTTTTTTACATTAGAAATGTTAAAAAAAAATAGAAAAGTCTACTCTCTCTCTCAAACTAACCTCTTTAAAACATGAGTAATTTTACCATTCAAGTTCAAATAAAGTTATTATCATTAATAAATGTATCAATCAAATGTAACTTTATGATTTAAGAATGAAACCTGTTTTTATTACATCAATTACGTATCGACTAGTAGACTACGAAACATTAGTTGAGGATAATTATCTATATCAACATAATTTTTTTGTTGAACTTCGCCAAGGAAAAAAATAGATAAATATTTTATAAAGAAAACATAAATATAAATACAATGTTATTGCCAGTATAAATGAAATATAAATAAATTATTTAATCTTTATATGAATGAGGCCAGTCGTCGTGTGGAGGCACAAGCGGGTGACTGTAAATGCGACAGATAGTGGATTCGATGCCTGCTCGAGAAAATCAAATATTTCATATTTTCATTTTTTTTTTCTTAGATGTCGTGCTTAGCAAAGCGTAGCGTTGACTTCCGCCACTCAACGCGCCTGCGGGATTCTGTACAAAAACGAGGAACAGAATGTCTTAATAGTAAGTTCCCTTTGAAAAAAATTATATTTAAGATGAAAATAATATCAAAAAGCTATGTTTTATTCAGTATATAACTATTATTTTCCATGACTACCTACTCAATATCGAAGCACAGTTACATAGAGATCAATTATATAACATTCTCATATCAGAACTAAAAGAAATGTGCACTTGTTATTGTTATATGTGGTATGGGAATAAAGCTAATAAATGATACTTTATATACGAGTCACTGCAATTACTGCAATTAGATGCAAGTTATGATCGCGATTAACATATCTTAGACTATGGGGCTCCATGTAATTAATATTTTTGATGAATAATATTAATTTTAATTAATATATTTAGAATAATTTTAAATAACACCTCAAAGGGAACGAATATACTGTTGATCTCTTCTTTTCTCGTATTAAGTATCTTCGATTCTTGGTTATTTGCATCACCGTGTGATCGAGACAGCATCCTATTGCATTTTATAATACATCTTCTATTATAATTGGAATTCTAAGCTAGAGACAAACTCGTTTAAAGTACGTTACCACGGCAACATTTCTATTTATACGAGTTTTTTTTAGCTTCACGCTGTATTTCACACATAGCAGAGGGAACCTGAAAACCTAGTGTTAAGACACTCTGTTCCCATTAAGACATTTCCGCATTTCCCCATTTTCTGCCAAATTCTAGAATTCTAATGCATTCAGTGGCGTAACTGGATACTGCGCTTCGCTTTATTACCATATCGAAGAAAGAAAAAAAAATATCTTATATCATTATTTACCTACTTTTAAGCAAACTTGAAAAGACATTTATATAGAAAACTTGACCTACACTCAAAAATCTCCTAATTCTCCTAAATATTCGTCATACGTTAAAATGTTGAAAGAAAAACCCGTTAGAATTCTTGCGAACATTCGTCACTGTGATACGCTATCATCTATTTAACGCTTGTAATTACGAATCAGAGTCCACGAGGAGGAGGATAAAAAATAAAAATGATTACAGTTTTATCGTCGCCTCATCTTGTATCATTGTTATCTAATTATATTTTAAATCTCTATATAACAGGCATGTCTTATGTAATTGGCAATATGCCGATAAATAAGTTTTTTTATCAATTGTAGGTATATTAAACTCACTATTTAATCTATTGTACAAGTGACCATTCCTATATGTTATATATATTCAATAGAATACGGAGCGCACACGCGAGGGTTCTTGGTTCGATTTCCACACGCCACTTTACGTGCAATGCCTCGGAAAATTCGGCGAATAGTGGAAAACAGAGTGTCTAACACTAGGTTCCCTCTGCCTACTGTGATATGTGCAGGATACAGGGTGAAGCTGATTTTTTTAATAAGACATTTTATAAGTATATCGTTGATGTCTTTAGTATGGTGAGGACTTTAAAAACAACAAAGTTGACGTTTTCATAATATAAAGCTTACTTAAAGCGCAATTAACGTCAATGTAATCAAATTAACACATATTATTTATTAGACATGAGAAAGTTTTAACCCATTAAAACTAAAATAAATTTTCTAATCATTAAATTTATATTAAGTTAAATAGATTCTGGAAAGTGTTCATAGTTGTTTTAAAGGTTAATCTCTCTCGTTCGGTACGAGACGTCGTTGGATCTATCTTTTTATAGCCCCTTTCTTATCCAGCTATTGCTTTTCTTAGACTCTAAGTTGTCTAACGGATGATTAAGTATAAACTATTAGTTAACATAAATTACTATCACTCTGGTATTATCAGTAACTGACATCGTATTACTGTCCTATATTTTTAAAACAGATTCCATATATACATTAAAAAAATCAGCTCCAGAAGGCAGGGGAAACCGAGTGTTAAGACATTCCGTTCCCCATTTTACACCGAATTTTCGGAGACATTGGGTGTGAGGGCCGACTGGTCTCATATATACATTAAACTGTACTACTGTACATATTATCTATTAATAGTATACTGTTAATGTTTTATTTTTTAATATAATTTAAAGTACTATTTAATACTTCTTTTTAATTTGTAATTGCAGATGACAAGGCTTGTTACTCAGCAATCGGATCTATCAGGAACGGAAACATCCTGAGGTCATCGACTCCACCGCAGCAGCACCCCGCTCACGTTGCTAATAGCACATCAAGGAGTTAAAACTAATAAAGGCCGTTCCTTTTATAGTAGATACAAATCTATGTACGGGATATAAATTAATTTAAAATTCAAAGTTTGCATATTAATAAGGTGATAAGTTGTCCCGCTACAGCTGAACGTTTCAAATGGAGGATATTACGTCAAAAGACCATATATTAATAACTCGTTTAATTTTATTGATTAGATGATTATTTTAATTACGAAATAAATAGAAATAATTAACAATGAATAACCTTAACTGTACATAGAGCTTGTGACCTAACATCAATTTATAAAAAATTGCTTATTTTAGAGTAAAATATTTTGATAATTTTCTACTATTATAAATATAATAAATTAACTATATTAAAAGAACGCGTAAGAAAACGCTCATAGGATACTAATTAATGATAATAAAAAATAGTTATTATGTTTACTAGAAATATGAATACAGTACAATGTTCTCATAAATATAAAAAATAAATGCGGTCTCACAACCACATAGTTTCATATTACAAGGAAGAAATGTAAGCAAAAAGAAAAAAGTCTATTATAATATCTGTGCTCATTGAGTGAGAATTATCTGTCGATATGCTCTACTCAAACTCGTTCTAGGATCCCTTACACTGTATAAGTTTTTTTTTAAATATTTTATTTTAATGTCAAAGCAATCAATCAACGTATTCAACACAAACAAAGTTTTATATTAATGTAAAGTTTTATAGGTTTTTTTCTTCTAGATTTACCTTTTTTCTAAATAATTATCAGTTACACATAAACGTAAGACTGAGAAAAGAACGTTAACTTAATAATTCTAAATTATTTTTAAAAAAAACAAATAAACACTTGAACACAAAATTCACCTCAAAGAAAATATTTATTCAGTTCACCTACAGATTGAAATATTTCCGCAAAAAAGATTGAATAATCTAAATCATATATTTTTAAAAAAGCAAATCAAGAAAACGTAAATAAAAGCTTCTTGATCTGGTGCATAATTAAAAAGCTTCCTATAAGGTAGTAATAGTAGGAGGGCGGTCAAGTTCGTCATGCTCTACCTACAAGTTGACCAGAGCCAGGAGTAGAGGGCATTCGCAACAGACTCGTTGCTTCTTATAACTTACCACATAGAGGCTATATTCCAGTATATACTCTACAGGCACTATTCTCAGGCTACGCTACGCGTCACTGCCTGCTATGCAACCGTAGCGTCACACTTCCTTACTTAGAATGCTGGTTTTATTTTAATAGATACCACTTTTGCCGGCTGATTGCCGTGGAATAATAATAAAGTAAATCTGAATATATGATTGAAATACGATTTATTGCAAAATTAAATATAATTTTCCCAATTGAAATATCCCGCACGCTGAGTTTACTAATAAGTAAAAGAAATGAGTACAACAAAAAATTAAATAAAAAGGTTTTGTATGGAAAAGCAGTTTTATATATACTCCAAATATTTTCTATATAAATTACACTGAAATTACACAAAAAATATACACTGATTGCTGAGAAGCCAGCCTTCTATAATAGTAAATGGCATCGGAATCTGATACTATCAAGTATAAAAAAGTGTGAATTATAGACCCAGTGAGAAAATGGTGGCGAATGGTGCGATCTCTTTTTAAAATGAAGCTTAATAACTTATTTCTATATTGATAATGACTGTTGTTTTTTTTTTTGTGACTGGAAAAATATTTTCTTATTTCATATTAATTTTCACAGTAATAAATTAATGTTTGAATATATCTGGAAAATAGTAAACTCGGTATATAAGCATAAAAATTTAAGTTCACAAAGTACGTACAACCTATAATCTATTCTGGAAAGTGGGGTTACGACTGTATAGTGAGCCTATTATTCTCTATACCTATGATTGCTTAGGCCTTTCAGGTGAGAGCGGTCTACATCGTAGGCTATTGTAAGCATTACTATGTTATTGTTTGACACGCCTATTCACCATTTTATGAAGATGTTAACATGTATTATTTAGTAATAGCTGTTCTGTCATCATGTCGCTAGAACGACTTCGCACAAATGCTTTAAGAGCAGACATTTTTTTAACATTTTCAATCGTCAAAATACTTATGTATACTATTTTAATAATTAAAATTGATTATTCCTGCTATAAAATTTAAGTTTATTTATTGTAACATGACCTCTTGAAGGGCATGTATGAAGAGGTTGATGACAGTGGTCGAGGTGGAACAGGTATGTGGAGTCCGTATCGTTTGGCGCTCCGTTCTCTCTGAAGACGGGCTCTCGAAATTAATTTAAAATAATTTTGCTGTTATTTCCATATAACGACTGTTTTATTGCAAAAAGGACAAAATTTCTATTCCAAGTACAGTAGCTATGTTTAAATCTCATTGCACCGTGTCATTGGAGAGCGGCCTTAATCTGAATACAACATAACGCGCGGATGTAATTGTGGTATGCACCGTACGTCCCCACTACTTTCCCTCGACCCAGTGCCCTCTCTGCCGGCGGTGCCAGCTCGACCCACAACAACAACCTTCGCAATTCCGTAAGTTGCTTGTTTCAAACGATAAGTATAGCCTTGCAAGGAGATATTGGAAATAAATATATAACTATGGGGAAAAAAACCAAAAGAGACTTATAACATACATTATTTATCTTAAAATTAAAACTATTTTATCAATACAAAAAAAACTGAAAATGTTTTACATAAAAAAACTTAATTATGTTGAGTGTTTGTAATGTATGTAAATATAGTTTTTAGTCGACTAGAGATGGTGGAGAGGGTATTGTGCTTATTATCCATATATCACGTAGTAGAAAATACATGGTTTGACCGATTTTGATGATTCTTTCGTCAATTGAATAGTTTAACTACAGCGATAAAAAAACGCCAAAATATATATAAAATGGAAAGCCTCCTTTGGAGGCACTAAATAAATATATGAGAAATAAAAAATTATAAAAAAATAATAATAATAATGTTACTAATATATGTTAAGCAAAACTGTATTAACAAAAATCGTACGGACGTAAAGTCTGAAATAAAGAGGTTGTTATCATATTATTATTAAATAAACAACAAATTTAAATAATTATTGAATCTTCAATTTAATCAACATCTTTGAAAAATATATGACGTTTTAAAGTCATTTAAAACCTATTAGCCCCAAATTTTCATATTTACAGTTTATTAATTTAGTATCTCGTTATTTTGTCCTTATTATGTGAAAGTGGTAGCAGTGTCAGTTTCGAACTTGTTCAGTATTACCTACTTTGACAAAATTAAGCTCTTTATGCAGCCGGGCTTTTTTTCACATGCATAATTTTAAGTTTTTATTTTGATTCTCTTGACGATTTTCGTTATATCATCGCCTCTGTTTAGAGAAATAGAGTTAGAATACAATACACGTACGGTATGTATAATCTATCCACACATTAACCTACTTGACAATGCTTATAGAGCTATCCGCCATCATCATATCTAAAATTACTTGGTTTACTCCATTGAAAATTATATTTGTTTTTATTATATTTTTATTACTTTTATATAATATAAATTAAAATATCTCAATTAAAATTAGCAAATATCTAAACTTTTTTAAATTGATCTAAAAAGATAATGCTGACATACATATCCAATCCTATTCTAAATTAATACGTACACGTTAAATTAATAGTAGAATTTTGTATCACATTACTTTCAAAAACTGAGAGAAATATATCAATAAAAAGTACAAGTAACGTATCTAACTTAAATAAACCTAATGTACATTACGACCTAACATAATATTATTATTATTGATACTTATATATGAAACGTAATCAAATAAGCTATATAATTTTATCATCAAATGGAATTACTAACTTTCATTTGCAGAAGCCATCTTCTAAAAAGGTTTTATATAAGTTTATAGAAAAATGAAGCCTACCACCATAAAACAATAGAATAGAATGCAATAAGGAATATATTACTATAATTTTGAACCATTTCAATCTACAAGAAGAGTGTATGTAGAATAAACCAATTGAATTGCATATTTTCGTCGTAATAAAATTACATCGTTGTAAATAACTTCACTAACTAAAATGATTAAGCAATATTATTATAAATTACATTAGTATCCTTATAAATACATATAAAACTAATTCAAACAGACGACTTCTTCTTTTTTTTATAACGTGAAAAAAATATATATATAGTAAACATATGTAAATATAATTTTTTTTTAAATTATTTAAAATGAAAAGTCGAATCATTTATAAAATGAATAGCGCATATAGAATTTGAACTCTTATCTACATGTACCTACGAGTAAGCGTGAAACTTTGAATGGTTTTATGCCAAAAGAAGTATAAAAGCAGTTTGATTTATGTTAAAATCTTATAAAAACCACATGGTTCTGTCATAGGTGTGTTCATAATTCATTTCCTATCGCGGCCGCGTGTCCAACAATGAACAGTTAGACGAAAATCTCTCAAATACCGCCGTTTTCGTTTGTGGTGTACAATACCTCGCGTGTCGTGAGCGTCGGCCGTTGAGGTCGTGACGAAGCGCATGGTCAGATACCTAGGTACATACGAAGACGTCAAATCAAACGTCTAAATTGATGGTCTTAGAAGAAATAGAACTCTAAAATTGAATTTTACATGAAAATATATTGAACATTCTAATAATTCGCATTTAATTAACGAAGTTCAGTTATAGGCGCACACGCAGCTTCACTCGTTAACTTTATTTGTATATTGTAGGCAAGAGATGTTTAAATATATATATATAAGAGTATCATGTATGTATAATATTAGTATGATATACTAAGAATACATATAACATATGTATACCACCGCTTAAGACCGCTTAATGCACCGCTTAGAATTGCATTTCAATTGAAGCCTCAATGGAATAAAGCAAATCCAACCTTAACATATTACAGAATTTTTACGTGGAATATTGCTTACGTGGAATCAGCTTCACGCTATATAGTAGTAGCAGGCAGGGTAGACAGACAGAAACTGGGAACATGGTGACACTTCCGTCTCCCACTTTCCGAAGAATACATGAGGCTTTTGTGGGTTGTGTGACGGAGTTCAATGCACCGCTTTACAATATTTCGTTTCCTCGAGTGGTAATCGAATCCACAATCTGTTGCATTTGCAGTCATACACATGCGCCGCTACGCCACGTCTGACCTGACTTCTTTTACGATATTTACATTTGACAAAACTACAAAAACATAACTTTCACTGATGTCTTGTATCACGTAGCAGTTGAAACAGTAGTGTTGTACAGTAATATATAATGAATTTGTTGCAGTCCTCCTCATATTGATGAAATAAAATACATTCAAATAAAAGAAAATTTATCAATTACCAATCAAAATATTTAAAATATAAATCTTACAAAATTTGTAAATAGAGTGTATTTAAATTGGCACGTCATGCTATTATAATTTTTCTGTAATCTATTACGTGATGCATTTAGATGACAGTAAAAGTGAAATCTACGCCACAATTATTTTTTTTCTCTTCCTATAAGTGCAGGATATTCGATAAAAAGATAACCAATGAATTCCAACAAATGACACTCATGGCGCAGAGGTTCAAGCGTGTGATTGTACGTGTTAGGTTGTAGATTCGATTCTCAATCGAGGAAATTATGTGTTTCATATTTTTCTTTTCTGCACTCTGGTGGTGGACTGGTGTCGAGGAGTTCCGCCACTCAACACGCAACGAAAAGTGAGAAGCGGAGTGTCTTAAAATTATTTCCTCTGCCTACCCTGTTACTAGCCGGGTGGAAACAACAAAAAAGAAAATAAAATCTAATGAATTAATTTGTTATATTTTTGTAATATATGAATTTAAAAAATATGCATCTAAATCACATCTACCGACACTGCAATTTTATCTTAACCAAGTAACAAAGCTCAGTTACAAGAAGCCATAAATTATAGTGGCAGGTGACACTCAACTCGCCGAGTATCTCTGATGTGGCTGCTGAAAATTGCAGAATAGGAAAGGCAATCAATCATACTATAAACATACTGTGAAGCGAACTTCTACGAGAAAAGGACTTCTAAATAAAGGTAAATGTACCAATGTGAATATACGTGAAACTTTACGTCTCTATGTAAATGGTGTATTCTTATGCGCTTTACGAGTTCCAAGATGACTAATACGTTCTTCAAATTATAACTTTATGTTGAATGCTTTAGTGTAAAAAGCATCGCTCTATATTTATTGTCTAGAAAAAAATATAGATTTAAATCCAATACTAAAATATACTTAACTTAAATGCGTAATAAAAATTATTGTGGTACTATTGGTCCAGCAGAAGTACTACAGATTAAAATCTATCATTAAGTTATTCAAAACTGGGCCGATCTGTGATTTAGGCGTACATACGGTCAAGGCCACCTGCACCACTCTGCAAAAAACTAACAGGTTACGCGTCTTTATGCTCACACGTATGACTGCTGTCTTTGACACACCTCACGGGGGCATTGAACGGTTTATTTTGATCGTATTTCAATCCACATTCGTGTAAAATAATATAACCTGACCAAATCTTATCAGTAGCAAGTATTGAGTTTAAAAGTAAAATTTATTTGATAAATACATGTTTGATACTACAGAATATATATTATATGAAAAAAATTGGTTAAACATGTGTAGTGTAGATATTTTTGCAATTTTAATAAAATACGTAGGTATGGGAGTTCTGGACCTATGGGCACCCCTTTTTAAACTAATACGCGTTCTCTCTAACTTGTTTCAAACCTGTTGTGGAGGACAGGTCCTTGTTAATTTCTTTTCCGTCTATTATTACTTGCAATAAAATACATATATTGCTGTCCTGTAACGTCAACTCTCAGGCACCTGGATTCTTTTGTATAACATTAGTTGCCGTTTTATTACATAAATAGAACTATATATAACTGCTAAAATTTTTACATGAAGTAAATTATAAGGATTTGGGTAGTTGAAATTCACGTAATCAATTTAACCATATATTTTGAGAAGGAAATTAGAAAGTTTTCATCAGTCTTTTTCTTTTTTCCTCTCATTTTAGTCACCTAGCGTATTAATTGGAACTTAACGCCGCATTTCTTTATTTAATATAATAATACTTATAATTTACAACATGCACATAGCGAATAGATAATTTAAAAATATAATAGAGAGAGAATCTGAAATATATTTAAGATACGCAAACAAAAATCTAAAACAGGAATAAATAAACATCTGTGGCTTACTCATATAATCACCCTACTGGACAAACAGCCTTAATTAAAAAACACATACATCTAAATTATGATTTTGACATTTAAATCATAAAAGAGCTTTTACTTTCTCTAAGAAAAATCCCAAAGCCATTTTCTATTATTACGAAAAGACAATCAACAATAGCGTTGGCAGCACAACAGTCCAGAGCGCATGTAATGGCGAGCCCGTCACGTAATTCTACGCTAATGACGGTAATCATTTTACCATCTACGTCCCAATAATGTACGTTTACTTATCCGGACAGAGCGGAGTGCACCGTGCGAACAAACTTTGTAAAATTTTTATTTTAACAAGAAAAGTTATCTAAAGGTGAAGTTAAAATTATATGCTTAGGAGTTTTGATTTTTTCAAGTTGTTTTATTTTATTTATATTCAATATTTAGCCTAAAAATAATGAAAATCGTAAATGCTACGATTACCATTTTTATTTTTTTAAGCCTAGAATGTTTCTATTATCTTTAAATATTGCTTTACAGCATAAATGTTGGCTTAAAATATAATTATTCAATATATTTTATTAGTCAATTAATATGAATTTACCACTATAATTATTAGAACTAAATATATATATATATTTGTATGTATATAAAAGAAATAAAAAAATATTAACTTCAAATACCAATACAAATGATAGAAGAACTCTTCTAGCAGCTCTCTACTTAAGTTTAACTTAATTCTAATAGTAAACCACAAAACGTACCTGTTGAAACGTCACGGACACCAATAACAAGAGCAAGTTCAAATAAATACACGCAATAGATTCTATTATATATTATAGAGTTATCAACCCGACAGCACTAAAGCCTATACGTAGGTCACGAGTCCGACAGGCTAAAGAGACAGGCGCGCACACGGGGGCACGCAACCGGGGCGTCTCAAACAGAATGAAACGGTGGAGAAGATGCAGCCGTCTTTTATAGACACGGCCGTAACCTGACGCCGGATAACGGACTCCGACCAGCGCGGAATCTACACAACTTTAAATCTTCAATCGAACGCTATAGCTTGTATATTTGTTAAAATTTTGTAAAACTCTCGGATAGATCGAATTTTCAATAATACGCCCGAAGGTGAACACTGCAATTTGCTATCTGGAGACGGTGAAGTCTGAATAAGGTACAGGAGACGGGATCGGCGACTGTCATCTAGATTCGCTATCGACACTGAACCACGGCATCGACCGCGACATTCCTCAGAAGTATCCAACTAGAATGACTAGAATAAGTAAAAATAGATCTAATTAGGCTTTATGATCACTGCATCTGAGGCAATTGCTCGAATTAAATTCGTCCAGACGTAAGAAATATATACCTTTGAGGGAAAACGTTGTGTAATTTGCATAATTCTAAATTATACACTACATTACGTTAGATGGATTCTGGAAACGGATGAAATGACTATAGCATCATTTTTACATTTCTTATATATTTTTTTTCTAAATAAGAAAATATATGTATGAATTTACGTATTTTAATTCTGAAATATTAATTACAATTAAATTAAAAATATATATTATTAAATATATATTAAAATTATATTAACAACAAACAAATTAAAAGAGATGGTTATAAACAAATTCATCTTGGATAAAATCTTGGATTTAGTCTTAAATTCGCTACGACGACGTTGTAGACTTGGTCACAAATAAATTTCATTCATTATGTATAATAATATGTAAATAAGTAATATCAAATATAGTTTATTAGTCAAGAGTAATATTGAACAATTACAATATTTAATAATATAAAAAAAATTTAATTGTCGTGGCGCAGGGGCATAGAGTGTGACTGTAAAAACACAACTGGTTGTGGGTTCGATCCCCATTCTAGGAAAATAAATATTTCTATAAATTTATGTTTTCATTTCTTCGCTCGGTGTCGAGGCAAAGCGCAGCGTTGAGATCCGCCACATAACACACAATGGCTCCAGAATTCGGCGGAAAGTGGCGAACAGAGTGTTTTTACACTAAGTAGGTATGAGGATTAACCTCCCTATTTTAAAAAAATATATATTATTTGTTAGTTTGAATTCTAAAATTATATCACTTTATCATGTATTTGTTCTGTATAACATGACAAAATTGAAAACTATTGGGTTTGTTTATTTGTATATGATTTTTTTTAAATGACGAAACATACCTAAAATTCATTTTTGGAATCCTAGTCCAATTCTAGTCAATCATATCCCATTTGTCGATAGTTTGTCGATATATTTAGAAACATATTTTCTAAAAAATTATAAATACAAAGAACTATCATTCAATACTAAGTTTCAAAACGCTCAATTTTACACTCAACAATTATACAAATGAAATCCAACACCTGTCGGAGATCATAAAAATAATAAAATTAAAAAGTACCAAGTAAGATACAAACAAAAATTATAGTTTCTATATGCGCTCTATCGCTAGTTAATGATATTAGTGGTGCTATAAAAACAATATACGAGTAAAACGTGGGACTGCCACAGACGAAAGACTTTTTATAGTCTAACTTCCTGCGGTCACCCAAAGTGGATTTAAGGCCAAGTTCGGATCGTTACACTAGTGAAAGTTAATGTGTGGATTCGTAATCATCATTGCCACTTATCTACAAGATGAAAATCTTAAATTACATCGCGCACGGCAAATCTCAGTCTGTTTTTATTTTGAATGGGGATTCAATTACTCGCGTCTAAACTAAAATAATTACTACGTAGCGCCGAAGGCTCCGGCTGGGAGTCAGAATGTAAGTCATTGCAGGTATAATAAGCCGGTACGTCTCTGTGACGGTAAACCAATAAGATGAGAACGATAGCGCGGTACAGTGTCAGAAACGGCTAAATTGTTTTCAGCTTTTTAATCTCTTAGAATTAGTTGCATTATCACTGCAACTTGATATTGCTATTTTAACCGTTTACCGTAATGTTCATTATGTGTTACCGCTAGATTATATTATTATTTCTTTTTTTTTTTTATTAATTTAATATGATCTATAGCATCGAATGAAAAAGATATTTTAGTGAAATATGAATCATATTAAATGTAAATGCTATGACATTGCAAAATATTTATAATTTAATTTAATTTAATTTAAAATATTTATAATTTCGAATCATTATGTTAATAATTGAATTCATATGTCACAATGAAAATTGTCCAAATTATTATAACAGTTCCAAAATAATTATATTAAGAAGTCAATTAGTCAATACGTGTATCAAATATTTATAACGAAATAGGATATAGGTATTCCACAAATAAAAAAAAACAAAATGATACTCCCGGGGACAAAATTAACGGCGACCCGTCTGCACTCGTCAGCATACAAAACATGAACACATAGTTGTACATACCAGTCGAAGCTCTGTACTTGTTGTATCAGAGAAAAACGTAGATATGGAATTAAAAGGATATCTAAAATTAGCTCATATAATCTTCAACATAGATATATGTAATGGTAAAAAACTAGAAGTTGTGCACGCTAATCTCAGAAACTGCTTGACCGAATTAAATGAAGTTTTCACTATTATACTTTGGCGAACTTCCCTTAACTCTTAGTGCTTGTCTTACTTCAAAATACTTAATGTTTGTAACCGAAAAAAAAATTGCTAAAAAAATAACTGTTTTATGGAATTGCGTGACATTTTAATTTTTTATAGTCTTATATTGTCTTTAAAAGGAAAACTTTTTTATTAGAACACAAAACTAATTCTAATGAATAAATATATAATTGTAACAGGTAACGGACAAATCCGCAAGAGGTTCTCTAGTCTTTTACAATAAACGTATAAATAATTTTGATTTAAATTGAGAACCATTAGCATAAATGCAGATATAGAGACAAAATCAGCACTGATCTCAGCCTACTTAATGTTTAGAAGCAATTTTCCAATATTAATGTTAACCCATGTGGGTTATTGTGTTAACGTTGTGGCATTTAAGAAAATGACACGATCGCAAACCATTGCTATGGATAATAAGAAGTTAGTGTAATTCTAGTAAAACTTGTAAGTTATACGCTCTGCATAGTATTTATGGATACCGCTTGAAAAATATTAATCTATTTACATCCTGTACCGGCTTAGGTGGAGCTGTATCTTGACTACTTACATATTTTATTTTAACTGGCACTTAACTAACTAAAAGCCAACTAACGAAAAAGTTTAGTGAGAAATTACTCACTAAACTTTTAATTGAGAAATTAAACTTTTAATTGAGAAAGATTGAGAAATTTCTCACTAACTTTGATCACATGTCTCCTTCTTGCGTATTTAATCAGTAAATAAGCACCTACTCGTAAGTATTCAAGAAATTCATATTTAAATATTTAATATATTTCAATATGAACTTTTGATATGAAATTAAATATGTATATTGCACTCTACAAACATGTATTTATTTCTTTACAATGGCGACTTTACGTCGACGACTTTTTGTTCAGCTTTATGCTTGCGGTATACGCAAATAGCAAAGTAGGCAGAGGCCGACCTCCACTTTCCGGCGAGTTCTGAAGTTGAGTTGAGTGACGGATCTCAACGCCGCGCTTTGTCACGTTCCCAGAGCGAAAACATTAAATATTTCAATTTCCTTTTATGGCCCTGAGCCACGACTGGATTCCAATATAGTTTAAAACACAATATTATATTTATATAATAGATAAAGAGGGTATGTCTGGGTAACATTTCTTTCTGAGATTTTTTATCTGATACGTAAACAAAATTGTTCAGCGTCAGT
Organism: Heliconius aoede; assembly: GCA_037355905.1. Taxonomy (NCBI): domain Eukaryota; kingdom Metazoa; phylum Arthropoda; class Insecta; order Lepidoptera; family Nymphalidae; genus Heliconius; species Heliconius aoede. The sequence goes on along the minus strand of JBAIZZ010000173.1, from coordinate 2,443,818 downwards.
TTTACTTATTATTCTTCGTTATTTTCTAGAAAAACTACATTTAAATTAAATCTTTTTATTATTTATTTTTACATATTTCATTCTCGATAATTAAAAATCATAAATATTGTGAAGAAATTATAATTTTCTACACGCAATAGAATTCTTTAAAGATACACCTGAACTAATTTACTTTTTTTTACACCTTTTATATTGCATTGATTTGTAAGACGTTTTTGCTTGAACTGCGTGCTCGACGAGCAGATCTGGGTCGCCCGCCCGAACACCGACAATACGTAGCACTTTTACTTGGAGAGAGATCGTCGATTATTAATTTTATTTTGGACTGAACTTGCGTCTAAAATATACTTAACCGATTTCTGTCAGGCAACATAATGAAATCGAATATCGTAATTGAAGACGTGGGCACACCAAATAAACCAAATAACAAGTAAATAAATGTTAATTGCTGAAGAGAAATTTGAATATAATATTGATAGTACAGTAAGTATCTAATAGTAGCACATGGCGATGTACAATGTAATGCAATTTCAAAGTCATGAAATAATTGGATTTTTTTGTGTCTTAAATAATTCAACGAACGACTGTGTATCTTCATGTAAGTTATTTTTGGATTTTTAGCATCACGCTGTATCCGGCACACAGCAGTATTTTCGGTTTCGATTCAGGTTTTCCACTGAATTCTAGAGTCATTTCTTGCTGAGTGGCTGTACTCGACGCCACGCAACACCAGAGTAAAGAGTATGGAAGAATTAAATATTTCATATCCTCGAATGGGAATCTAACCCACAATCAGTCGCGTTTACAGTCACACTGTGCGCCTCTGCGCGATTCCTGACGGTAAACTATCTAACTTTATTTAACTAAATTTTAAATTGGAATCAATTTAAAAGTCAAAAAATCAGCTTCTCGCTGTATCTCATACAGCAGGATAGGCAAAAAGAACTTAGTGCTAAGACACTCGCGTTCCCCACTTTCTGCCGAATTCTGGTGGCATTTAATTTAAAAGTAACTGAATGAAATATCTAAAAAATCATGTAATGTTTTAAACTCATCGATTACAAAAACTCTCCTGAGTGGATTTTAGATTACATACATAGAATCGATATGTTAACGGACAACATTTATATTCAGAGATAATCCGCAAAGTAGCATTAAATTAAACAATTGCAAAAATTTCAGACATTGTGAAGAATTAGGTATAATAAAATAAGGAAACAGCAAATCCCTTTATTTGAAACATCTAGTACCTACATATAAACATATATCGAATATAGAGGTTATACATAGAACTTCCATACAAGTTGATACGTATCAATACAATCAAATGACATGTGTAAGGTGCAATCGCTGGGACGGTACCTTTCTTGGTGCGCGTGCGCAGCTTAATCGCCGCGTAACGGTGGCGAACTGTAAAGTGCGCCACGGAGCGCGGCTGCGTGCTAAATTTGCCGAAACATGGCGGTGTTTCTCTAGCGGGAAATTTTTAAATCACTTCAACCCGTGTCGATGGCCGCTTTTAATTGAAAATGGACAATTAAAAATATCAAATTAATATTAATCAAAGCAATAACCCCTTCAAAGTGTATTTGTGGCGACATGCAAGTAAAATCATTCAGAACAAATAATTACTTCATTGTTTTCTTATTGTGTTTGCTAAAAAAAAGAAAATATTAACTTTTTTTACGCTAAATAAATTTTATATAATTATTCATTATTACAATGAAATAAATAAATTAATAATTGCATAAAGTAAAAGGTGAAGTCAATTCTTTATTAATGGTTTCGATTTGTTTTTTCGTCTAAATACACCTTCAGTCAGTCATACGATATTGAAAGTTTTACTCTATTTTAAAACAAAATGGGCGGTTTCAATCTATCACACCTCGTCTTTTGAATAATAAAATTCCTAACTTTTTAAAGTTTTGAATAACGCCCCTTGTAAACGTTTAAATTATCCAGGCAAACATGAAAAAATCCTGACTTTTCCTATTTAATTCATAGTGTTTTAGTATTCTTGGTATCAAAATATGAGAAGGCAATCTTAGCATATAAATACATAAGTAGATATGATACGAACTGCATGGTGAACTAGAAAAAAATAAGATAGAATTTTAATTTATCATCCAAGAACAATATTTTCGAAACCGATAGACATAAAAATATATAGATTATTTCTTTGATTTATAAAACAATCTACTTATTAGTCATTTACATGTGAACAAACAAACAAAAATACCGATTTAATTTCATATATATATATCTACAATTTAATTTAGAATTGTCAGTTGTTTTAACCATATCGTCGTTGCCCATACTTTAAACTCGTTGGACTCACAACACACATATAGAAATGGACGAAGCCACAAGAAAAGCAGCCAAAATGGAAATCGATGAATCACTGATGCTGAGCACTTTCAGCATGAGACAAATAGGTATATCCTTTGAAAAGCCACGGAACGCCGCTGCTTACTTTCGCCAAAAGTTTATTTTCTCTCTATCCATCTGCGGTCTCTGCTGTCACGTTTCCACTGAATTCATTAACATAGTCCTCACGTTCGCCAGCTCGCCTCGTGTCGAAGATGTCGTTCCGCTCTTTCATACCTTTGGCTACGGCTTTTTGAGTAAGATTTTTTTACATAGTATTGAATTTTTAACTGTTATAGTATTTATTATGACTGTTTTTTTTTATTATTGAACGTGATCAATTAGGTAATATTTATACTTGTTTACACAACCACAGCTGCCATTTGTAAATTTTGTGTTGGTGTAGGTTATAACATTTTGTATTTATTTTTTTATTTAAGTTTTTAATGATTTTTTTTAAATAGGAGACATTGGCAACAGCTCACTGAATTAAAACTTGGAATTATACAAATATCCTTATGTCATACTCGATGAATATAGTAAATGCAAATATCTTTAGATTAATCTATACAATATTAAATTGTCTTTTTCGAAAAAAAATTAAATTTAAAAAAACAATATTCCTAACATATTTCTATACAAACTCGGACTTGTTTCAGGTATTGCAAAAGTATTTGTTTTATGGTACAAAAACAAAGTATTCGGAGACCTAATTGAAGAACTCGCTGGAATATGGCCTATGCCACCTCTTGACGAAGACTCGCTTGGAATTAAGGGAAAAAGCTTAACCGCTTTACGAATTAGCCATCGCTGTAAATTTTATTTAACTATATTTCTATATTACATAGAGCCTAATCGTGAGTCAGGAGCACTAATGAGTGTGACTGTACACGCTATGGGTTGTGGGTTTGATCTCACTCGAGGAAATGGAATATTTATTAAAACTTTATATTTTTATTTCTTCACTCTGGTGTCGAAGCAAAGTACGGCATAAAGTTCCGCCACTTAATACGCAATACCTCCAGAATTCGGTGGAAAATGTGGTAATGTCTTTACACTGAGTTCCCTCTACCTACACTGCTGTGTGGTAATATAGATAAATAAAATATACAATATGTATGTTAATAATTCAATAAAAATGTTGTAGGGTATTTTTCTGTAAATGTTACGGGTGTATGGTTCTACAATTTGACGCCGATAATTGTTTATTTTTACCGAGTATGGCAGGGTCAGGACGCTCAGATGGGGTTCGTGTGGGTGTCGTGGTATCCCTTTGACAAACATCAACCATTTGCGCACGTTATGGTGTACCTGTTTGAAGTTTTCGCTGGTAAGGAATAATAATAGGAATATTTTTATTACATATAAAAAATGCCTATTTTCATTTTTAGCAAAGGAAATCTTTCGAATAAGAGTTTGTCATATTCAAAATATTCGGTTTACCAAAAATTTTAATATGTATTGCAAGAGCTAGAAGTGCATATATAAATAAAACAGAGAGAGGTCTTTTTAAAATATTTTTTTTATTCATATTTTATAACAAGTCATTCACGTTGAATGTTATAATGTAATCTGTCCCCACATCCTCTTATTATATCCTTGATATCTTAAAAGAAATTGGAAAGTACATATAAACATGCTTTAATAATAGATTTAAATATTCGTGTAAATAACACACCGTCCACTTTCAAGGACGACGCGATGATTAAATATAAATAAATGAAAGTATACATTTAATAATATTGACATGCAACATAGAATGAAAGTAGATAATGATACGAGAAAGAGTCTTCTTTATAAATAATTATTAAATCCACGCAAGCGCAGGTATGTGCTAAACGCACATTATAATATATTGAACATTCGGTCAGTAGTTTCAAGAACAGCTCCATAGCCTGGAGCGTCTTATATGGCTATCATTATGTGATGAACTCAAAACAAATATCGTTTATTTGTCTGTAATTTAGATTACATGGAATACCAGTTATTTAAACGTATATTTGAAATTAGGATACGACACAAAATTAAGGCGGCTTCCGTACCAGGGCAGGCATGGTAGGGGATAGACGGACAACAAAATGATTCTGTAAGGGTTCCTTGTTTACATTTTGAAGTAAGGAACCCTTAAAATTATTTGAATAATACAAAGCGCGTCTTATATTTATAATAATATAAGTAAGTCTTAAAATGAGAACTCATGGCTAGTCTATCACAGTAAACATGAATGTACTACAATGACCTATATACATATATGTATGTATATATATATATATATATATATCGACATAAAATAACCGGACTATTCCTTATTTAGGAGTCACTTGTGTTTGGATAATGGTGTCATCAGATCTGTTATTCTTTGGTATGTCGAGTCATATTGCCCTACTAATGCGGATTCTGCAACGGCGTCTTGAATCGTTACCTTCTGCAGAACAAACAGAAGAGGAAAGTTATGAGGAAATTCGCTCTAATATTAAACTACATCAAAGGCTTATAAGGTTTTTATATTAAGAAATATATGCAAATAATGAAAAGCGTAACTTAATATCCCGCACACAGCAAAGTAGATATAGGTAGCCTAAACTTAAGATACTCCGTTCTATACTTTCTGGTGGAACTCGATACAGCCTTGGTGAAAGAAAAAATATATATAAACAATAATTCAGTCCTCGAGTGGGGATTGAAGTCACTACCGTCGCGATACAGTCACAGCCTTGTGCAACTGCGTCACAATGGCCTCTAAAATGAAAAACTCTTAATTATTGATAATTAATTTTAAATTGTTTATTGTTGCTGGTCTGATCGTCGACTACAAAAAAAATAATTTAAAATTTAATTCCAGCTATTGTAACAATTTGGAAGACGCTTTCTCTCTTTGCAATCTTATAAATATTGTCATGAGCTCTATAAATATTTGCTGCGTTGTTTTTGTAATTGTGGTAACTATAATGTATTACATATGCTTATTAATTTTTATTTAAACTTCACGCTGTTTCCCGCACACAGCAGGGTAGGCAGAGTGGACCTAGACTTAACTTCTCCATTCCTGGAATTATTGCGTGTTGAGTGGCGGAACTCAACGCCGCGTTTTGCCTCGACACCTCGAGCTAGAGAAATATAAATTTAAGTAAATAGTAAAAGTTATTTTTATAATCACACATTAGCGCCCCTGAGCCAAGAATGAACTCAATTTTATTTAAAAGCTTTATATACAAAAATCATTTAAATATATTATAATAGACGTCAAGACTAAAAATAATAATATTATTATAAATTTATATCTATTTTAGTTACTAGAACCGTTTATGGCAATTAGCAATAAATTGTTTCTTGGATCAGCTCTTATTCAAGTCGGAGCAATATGCTGGTATGCGGATGATATTTTTCATGCGGTTTGTATATTATTCTTCAAATGGACGCCGGTAACTTCACTCCAATATAATTTAAAATATTTTTTTTCAACTCAGTTATTTTTTTAATACAATAAAACCAAATCAGCTTCACGCTGTATCCCGCGTACAGCAAGGTACCTAAGGAACCTAAGGCACTGTTTAACACTTTCCACAGAATTTTTCGAGGCATTGCGTGTTGAGCGACGGAACCCAGCGCTAGGTTTTAGCCACAAGCAAGCAACAATTAATTTCCTCGAGTGGGGATCGAAGTCCCACTTCACCCTTGTGCCCCTGCATCACTACAGCCTCGATTAATTAAATTATTTTTTTAGAATGGCAATATAGCAGTCGCGGTGTACAGCAGTGACTGGTATAAAATGAGTCCTCGGTGTCGACGAGCTTTACTGTTTCTCATTCTGAGGTAAGTGTTATCAAGGAATGTCTTAGTTTTTATTCCACACATCTACGGTTTATACATTCTTCATGTTACTTTCGCAGGTGTCAGAAACCTATTGCGTTTACCGCAATGAAATTTACGAACATATCCCTCGTGACTTACTCGTCGGTAAGCGATTGAGGTCTTTCATTTAAATATAAATTATAACTTTTAGAATTTGTATGCTCGTGAATCAGATTATTATAAGGTTAATCTGAATATATTTTTCGTTTGACATTTCAAATTGTTGCCTAGTTAGTCATTATTTATGTACATATAATATAATATATAGTTTAAGTTAAAGCATTTTTTATGAATGCTTAATATAAATATATATATTTACTTAATTTTTTTTTCAGATATTGACAAGGTCATACTCTTATTTCGCTCTGCTTTACACTATGTATAGCGATAATTAATTGAGCCTTTTAATTATTTTGTTATAATTTAGTTTCAAAATACAAAAATAGCACGTAATACGTCAAAAAAAAATCTTAGTAAAATAAATATATATATATGAGTAAATGGATACAGCACAATATCTTTGTTTTTTCTTATACCTACCTAAACTCTATTAATGTTTACTCTACAGCAAAACTATTTAAATAATTACCGACTCATAAACTTCTGTTTCTAATACTTTTAATTTACTTAGTATTCTAATATATAATTTATATAAATAATAAAGCGACAATAAATTGCACAAAATGTTAAGTTAAGTTATACCAGAGCGGATAGCGGATTTTTCGTTTGATTATTATCATTACGCTTGACTCGATTTAACCTCCTTTTTTTAAAAACTAAAGAAATACATGAGGGAGTAGATATATGTTATATATCTTCATATATGTACAGTACGATCGCCGAGTCGTGGCCGCTCTGACGTTAGGCTTTCATCAAATCTGTACTAACAACATAAGGGGCGGCAAAACTGTATTACTTTAACCTGCGTTGTGGTTATAGTAGTAATAACCAAACAGTATAAGTATTGAGGCCAGTTGTGGCGCAGTGGCACAAGTGTGCACAAGTGTGTACACGCGACTGCTTGTGGATTCAATCCTTACTCGACGAAATTAAGTATTTATTTAAATTGATATATTTTCATTCCTTGATCTCTCTCTCTGGGTCTCTGGATGGGACGAGGCAGGTGCGTCTAAGCGTCGCGTCGAGTTCCACCACTCAAGACGTAATATATCCAGAATTCGAAGGAAAATGAGGAGACGTGTACCTTGACATTAGGTTCCCTTTGCGTACCCTGCTGTGTAAGAGAGATACAGCGTGAAACTTAGTATAAGTATTACTATAATTACTAATAGACTACAAGACTATTTTCCTAAATTAATAAGAGTATAACTGGTATATTCATATAAATTTAGGTAACCCTCACCGACAGAAAATACTCAATGGCAAAAGAGTGCGAGTTCGTTATTTAAAAATCTCGCGCATTACTAAAGTTTACACTTTTTGGGAAAAAATTATATATTAAATTATATAAAAATTATACAGATATATTTCTATTCTTTTCCCCAAGACAAGACAACTAAAACAGACATTCTAGCTGTAATAAAATAATATTACATTTGTTATTCCTGCACTGACCGTAACGCAACTACAAAAATTTAACTAAGCGTGACAGGTCATAAGTTACTTTTTAAATAGAATACTAAAAATGTATGTCTGAGATAAACGTGTGAGACGACTTTAAATGTACGTAAGCATTTCCTCTGTGTATAATATAGTAATATTAAATAATATTTTTATGTCTCACACTATAAATTAAATCTTTTTTAAAAAATAATTCTATAATTTGAAAAAAATACAATACATACAATTTCCAAATACATATTTGGAATCTGAAGATTTCTATACGTACTTAAAATTCCAAATGTAATTTAATCTTTAAATGTTGTACTGTACGATTTTATTTCTATTAAGTTTAATTTTATCCTATTATAAAGTAAATGTTACGTGCGACCAAAATGAAAATGCAAGAGAGTATATTTTACTTGTTAGGCCTCAGGCAAAAACTTTTCGCAGAAGTCACCAAGCAGATAATACAAATAAGAATTTCCAATTTGACAACCACCACTTAAAGAATCAGCCAATATTTACATAAAAACAATTATTTTGACTAATATGATAAATATAATATATTAATAACTCATATGCCCTTTGATATATAATAATAATAAATATAATATATCAAAGGGCGACGTTGAGTTCTGCCAAGAGTGCCAAAATGGGGAACGGAGTGTCTTAACACTATGTTCCTCTGCCTACCCTGCTGTGTTCGGGATACAGTGTGAAACTGATTTAATTTTATTTAATTTTAATTAAATATATTAAAGATTTTTTATTAAAAATTAGGTAGCAGAATTTCAACAGAAAAGTATGATACTCAACAGAAATATGATTTTATCTTCACACTGTTTCCAGTACATATCAGGGTAGGCAGAGGGTACAGGGTAGGTGTTAAGACAATCCCAATATTTAATTTCCTCAAGTGAGAATCGAACCCACAACCTATCGCGTCAAAAATCACACGCTTGCGCCACGACTGGCCTCGATATGATGAATGTTGTATCTAAACTTGAATATTTTATATTATTATCTAAGCGACCCGGCCCGCAGACAGGTAACTATCTGTATGACGTGACTAAAAAACCAAGCATTATTTTTGAACCGATGAATTCGCGTTGTAATGATAACTCGCGCTATTTGCCCTCACTTTCTCGTTTTGGGTCACTACTTCATGTGTCATTAAACGGTAACGAAACTTTAGACTCACAATTATGTAGAACTTTCACATTTCGGTTTTTAATAACAATAGCACTTAAAATTCCTTTATCATTTTATTTCCAATTATTTTATTGGAATCCTAAGCGATTACATTTTAAGAATTTATTTTTGGAAAGCAACTGTAGAATTTTATCATTTATTGCCGTCTGATAAGAGAATCTAGCATCAAGACACTCCAAAACCAGACATTTTTTTTCACGAACCGACCAAAACCGAGCACAAGGGAGAGGGAGCCTAGTGTTAAGACACTCCGTTTCCCTTTTTCATTTTTCCATTCCATTTCCCATTTCATTTCCTCGATCAGGAATCCAACCTACGACCTGTCGCGTCACCATCACAGGCTCATACCCCTGCGCCGCGAATGGCATCACTGCACTGACTAACAACAATATGCTGAGTAACAAAATTAAACGCTGCGATTAGTATTAGTCCCTTAACTTAACCGAGTGTAGAGTCGTCGTCGATTCGTCTTTTTAATTTACCAAGTCGACTACTATAAGCACTTTTGAATCGTCGAATGAACATATAAGAAACAACGCTACCACCGGTTCGGAAGGCAGTTCTGCTGAGAAGAGCCAGCAAGAAATGGTATAATTTAATTATTACGTGAACTGGCAGCCACCCTGCATGATATTCAATAGATATTAATTCCATACATCTTTATCCTGTAAATATTCTTGAACAGTGTAACATGCGTTACTTGTTAGTAATTTTTTACAGATACTTTAAATATTTGTAGGCAAACTACGAATACATTATTTATTACATACGCGTATACTCAGACCCATAAAAGATTTATTAACTCTTTGGAGGCGAAAACTTGGCTTAACAAGCTTATCTTTATCTCTTGTTCCTATCGTATGTCTATCACAATTTTTACTATGACAGATGTTGTCGGACAAACAAAGTTACACTGTAATAATACCTGTATTTTTTAAAATAATCTCGCAGACGCTTACTTAAACTCTATATGGTCATCTACCATCATCGCCTGGAGACGCTGCATCATTTTATGTTTTTTGAAAATTGCCGTTTTTTTACTCTTTTCTTGTTACTTTATAAAATGCATTGTATATTCAATATATATAATTTTATTATTATTCATATGGAATAATAATAAATGTAATAAGTTTTATTTTTTCAATCTACTTAAATTATCTTTTTTCTTGTTATATTAAACATCAAAATAGTATTTTAAGTTATGGATTTGATTTTAATTTCAGAAATATATAATTTAATAACATAATCCAGAAATTTAAACAACGATCAGCGTGAATGCTTTTATTATCCTTCAATAATTGTTTGAAAACTATTGTATTAATCAACACTATGGGAGGAAGAATAGGGGCAGCTGGTGGACCGTGTCCACTCAAAAATAGCTTCTTTTACCCCTAGAAATTTTATTAACTATAAATTAGCCCAGAAAATAGATTAAAAATTTCTTCTAAGCTAAAAGTCAGGCCCGTCCTAGAAAATATATTTAGTTATAAGTCCATAATGGAAACAGGTGAATAACAAACACAGATAAAAATAAAAAACAATATTTTACCATTATCTTATTATACTTAAAACATAATATATAAGTACAATACATGAAGATTATAAACAAAAAATTAACGAAACAATCAGATCATGTTTTAAATAACTGGTGCTTTCAAGAAAGTAAACGTTAACATGCTTATCATTTGCATTAACAATTTTGTATATAACAAAGTAACTAATAATGACGCTAATGTAAGCTTCAATATACTTTACAAGTCGTTTTTATTGAATTTATGGTCTTCTGTAATGATCCCGCAAATAGCAGGAAATACAAAGAAATGAAAAAAAATCACAATTGGTTTTGAGAAGCAGTTGATAATAGATATTTAAATATCATTTTAAAAATAAATATCATTATTTTTGCTACAATATCACACCTGTATACAAGCTGAAGCACAGGTATAACAAATTCTTATAACTCATTTACAAGGACTGAAACGAATTGGATATGTTTTACATTTTCAAAAAATAAACATATTTATATATTACAAATTTAAAACTTGTGACATTAACTCTTTTTCATAATATGTTTTAATTGTTTTATCATTAATTTTGTTAAAAATGGATATTTTCGAATTTATACACTATTTACTTCACAAATGCGACGTAAAATAGTTTTATTGCACTTTACATTCACCTTAATACAAACTTACCTAAAATGAAATAATTATATAATTCAAAAATAATAATGATTTTTCTTTCTTATTTTAAAAATATAAATCTTTTTAAATGAACATACTTTCATTACTTTCATATGATTTCAATTTCAATATCTATAATTGTATTGACATTAATCACATTCTAACATGGAATTTTCCCGCTTTAGTGACATATTTGACACCTTTAAACGGTTTATATTTAGCTCCGTACATGTCGAGGCGGCTGACGCGAAGCCCACTCACTGCTAACTGAGGTATTGTGAAATGTACGTTGATACTCGGGTTGGCACCACTAGTGTCCGCACCTGATGTTACTGACACCTGTAAAGAGGATAATATACCGTTAGGCTAGCGTACTGATAAAGTTGCTTACATTACTATTGTGTATTTCATATCATTTTGAGAATATTTGTTACTATTTTGCTTATTAGTTATTTAGCTCCACTATCGATCCCGCATGTGGCAGGGTAGGCAGACAGAGTCTAAGCTCTGTCTTAAAACTAAGTGTTATGACACTCTGCTTTCCTAAAGAATTCTGGAGTGATTCTGATTTGAGTGGCAGAACTCAACGCCGCGTTTTCTCTCGACACTATAGCATCAAGAAATGAATATATTAAATTTTTTATTTCCTCAAGTGGGATTCGAACCCACAAACTCTCGCGTTAACAGTAGCACGCTTGCAACCCTGCAGGCTGGCTTACACATAATGTACGTAATACACGTATATTTTTAATATTATTTTGAGAATATTTTTTAGTATTTTGCTTATTTATTTTTTAGCTTCTGTTCTAAATTTGTCATAAATAAGTAAAACTTACACTTCCTCTAATATTAGGCAATTTAGGCAATTCAATGCGTCCAATATCCCACATCAGTACTTTACTGACTGGATCATACGAGTATTTCCCCTGATTAGCCGTCAGGGAGCAGTTCAGAACACATTTCGGCATACAAATTTCTAAAGCTACATCTAAAATCAAAAAACAATTAATTTGTATGTGCAATTCACTTTTTAAGGATTATTGTACAATGTATATTATAACAATACAAATAAATACTTTATGATAATATTAAAATAATTTGTTACTCTTTATCTTATAATAAATCTTTTTATATTAGTAAAAAATATAAAAGTTCATTTGTAATCTGCTTTCCGCTTGTCACCAATAAAATATGTACTTTATACAAAACTATAATGTTTCAGTTTAAGTCTTATTTGTAATAACTATCAAGTTAAGAATTCTTCATTAGAATTCTTTACTTGATAATTATTAGTAGTACAAAATCAATAATAATATTACGAACTTTCTAAAGTTCTTCCCATTGTTTGCTTAGGTCCAACAGTCAAATCGATTCTTCCCTGATCACCATTCGACCTTAACGTGAGATTGTGTCGCACATATATCGGTATAGCTACAACACTCTGTGACCCAATATGGTAGGACATCAAACGGAAGTTGCCATCTGGCGGTATGAATGATAATATTCTTTCGGACTGAAAATAAAATATTTATTATTAATTTTAAAAAATGTTAATTTCATACTTTTTTATTAATTAATCTTAAAACAAGAAAATTATAAAAAATTCAATCTGTTATAAATAATTAAACTTAAAATTGTAAAAAAAACATCAACTTACCTCCCACCTCTTAAATCTTACACAAGGGTGAAAAGATACATCATCAAATAGACGAGGATTGACAAATGTAAGTGTCAGGTCTGGCATACCACTCAACTTGATACAGCAATCAATCTATAAAAAATTACAATATTTATTTTTAGTAATGATTGCTAGTCAACACATATTGTCTCAAGAATTCCCAGAAAATTACTCATATACTTAAATATTGATATTATTATAATATTAGCAAAAAAAAAATTCTTCAAATTTGTAAGCTTTAACTCTTGTTTCCACCAACTTGTCTGTTTATAGCTGATAAATCTGATACTAAGATAACTAATTCCATGATGTAATAAGAAAAAAATAATACTCTTATATAAACTTACATATCCTTGTATTTCTGCAGAAACTGTTGCACCACTCTTATCAATAATAGCATCTACTTCTTCAATAACATCAAAATATGCTTCATTGTTAGCATACTTTACCCCAGATCTTCTCCATGGTACATTAGAAAGCTGACCGGAAGGCAGTATGGAAGATACACTAAGAAGAAGTAATAGATAGAATTTTATTAAAAATCATGCATAGATTATAATAACCTTTACAATTTTCTTAACATATTATTCAATTTCAAAAAACATACATAAATTACTAAGTTAATATTAAACCAAGGCTGTCTGGCAAATAGGCATAGCTTCTGACTGTAAATGTGAGGATATGTGAGGATGTTTTCAATTTCTCTCCATCCGCAATAGGCAAGTCTAGTATGTCGTTTGTAGTAATATGTATGAGGAATCCTGTGGTGTCTCACCCAGATGGTGAAAGTTACCTTAGAGTTTAAAAACACAATATATGTACAACTCACTTTGATTTTCCAGTCACCGTGTTTGCGATAGTCCTGAGTATATTAGGAGGTTTAATAAGCTCTTTGAGTATATTACTTTCAGTAGCTAGAGGGAAGCCATTGTCCAACATCTCATCAAGAAGCTTAAAAATATTATTTAAATATTAGTTTCCTCATTTGACATTTATTAAAGAAATAAAAAAATGTCTTTGATATAAACTTGAAAAGGAAAGGTAAGGAAGAAACATACCTCATACACCACCACATAATTTTCCTTAATAATAGTTTCTGTACAGTCTGAAAAATAGTCCTGAAACATATTTTTTTATTCTGTTATGTAAATCATCAAAGTAAACAATTATAATAAACAATTTAAGTTTTCTAACCTGGAATGTGTCAACGACTCTGTGTAAGAATTCAATAACAAAAAGAGGGGCAACTTCTTGTTTACTAACTGCCACAAGTGCTACTCCACCTCTTTGAATGGATATTAAGTAATGATGAGGTGCGGCCAGTACAGGAGGCACATCCTAAATTTAAATCAAAAAATATATATGAAAATTTGCATGAATAAAAGCTTCAGATGCAGTTGAATATTTTACTCATTTAAAAAACTTACATTGGGTGAAGCCCTCTGAGCTTCCAAGTAATAGTCACATACTGATCTTGGAATCACACTGCGCCAATGTTTCTCAAGAAACACATCCCTAGCGTAAATAAAACATAATTTAATCATTTCATTCAACATATTATCATACATCCATAGAAATATTGTGTGTAATTTTAAAAATGTAAGACATAATCTAAGCATGTATACCTATTATTAATACTACTAAATTACATACTATTGTAATCAAAACTTACCCAGAAGGATTAATAATAAATAAACTATGGATCATTTTAAGTTACAATATGTTAACACAACTTTTTTCTATTTTCTAGTGTTTTTATTTAAACATTTCTGACCTTCTTTATTATTTTTGAAAAAGCTTAGGTAAGTTAAAGCGAGTTTGTATTTTAAATTATAGCGTTTAGATTAAAACTGATTGAACTTTATTGATGATATATGCATGTCAACCAGTCAGTGTACAACTTTCATTTTAGTTGTAGGCTGACTTTGACATAGCAAACAGTAGTATTACCATTTAAACCTTTTTTTTTTTATTCAAATAAAAAAATAAGTAATGCAGAAAATTTAATGAAAACAAGAAGGATCGAATGCAGAGAGACTATTTTATTAGTGATTACCGATTTTATAAATCGAATGGCTTTTCCTGAGGATATATCTCTAGATATATAATAGATCGCCTTGTCTTTACTTTTGAACCGATCTTTTTGTGTTTTTGATTTTTCATATTTTTGGGTTTATTTTTGGACTAATAAAAATTCTGGGATGGGCAAAGACCCATTCGGATGCCCAAACCCACATGGAACACAGGAACTATAAGTATAACCATAAACGGTTTGATTTACATTCATGTATCAATCAAACCAAGGGATAATCTGTTTATTTGTTTGTGTTCTATTCACAGAGTATATTCTTATATACTATAATAGAAATTTTGTTGATGATGACCTGACAATGACAATAGAACTGGAAGTTGGCTGACGGAATCCTAAGCGAAACTATTATTGATAGCGTACTTATAGTTAAATAATACATAAGTAAACTATCTAATCAAAATTTTAATAAAGTAGATAGTAGTAACGAATCACAGATATTTAAACCAGTTAGTTTTATTAGATGCTAGCGAACTGCTCGCATATCACACATTTCAGTTGTTGGAGAAATCATAGGAACAATTAACATATTAGGAATACAACACACTTATAGCAATTTAGATATTTTATAATCATTTGTTAAAAGTGTATTTACTCATTATAAATACCATTTTGATTTTGACTTTAAACACGACAAGTTGTGTGTTTGATTTCCACTCCAGGAAATTAATTACTTAATATTTTCATTTATTCGTTCTGGTATCGAAGCAAAGCGCGACGTAGCTCTGCCGCTCTACACTCTCACCGCAATTTTTCATCTATCTCATTATAAAATATTTACCTTATTTTATTACCAGCTTCACGTTGTATCCTCTAACCAGCATGCAGCTGGTTAGAGGGAATCTAGTTTTAAAACACTCCGTTCCCCACTTTCTGCCGAATTCTAGAAGATTTGCGTGAGTGGCAGAGCTCAACGCCGCGTTTGGCCTCGATACCAGAACGAAGAAATGGAAATATAAACGTAAATACTGCACTTCCTCGAGTGGGGATCAGACCCACAACCGTCGCGTTACAGTCACACCCTTGTGCCGCTGCGCCACGACGGTCTTTTTTTACCAGTGAAGGCTATTAGCTACCAAAAATTTATTTTATTCATTGTCAAGTTCATAATTCTGTCAATATATTTCTTATACTTAGATTAAAAAGGAAAATGTATTAAATTTAGTATTACAAGCCCACATATTTGTATAAAGAAATAAACACTAGATCATTGTGGTAAAGCTGCACAGATTAATTGTAAACATCATGATGGTTGATAGTTTGATACCACTCAGGTTAATGAATTATTTTTATTTCCTTGCTTTCATAGATAAATTACAGTATTGAGTTGGATTGGGGTGTAGAGCCGATAACTACTTTTTCACCAATAAAGCTTCACTTGCTAGCCTGCTATATGGGGCACCAAAGCATAGCCACACCACACAAATCTTATGCTATTCTATAAACTGCATATTTTACAAAACACCTAGTAGTTATGAGACGAGCTGAATAGATTTATTTGAATATGAAGTAATAAATTAAAAATTAACATAAACTGCATTACAAATACAAAATTGAAATTCACATTAATATTCCAAGTATTCATATAAACTCATGTATGATTATAGTATAGGTATGTTGTTAATATTACATATAGTTTATTGTTACTTATTTAGTTCATTTTCTTTGCACTAAATGTGCCATACATTTACAACAAAATAAAATTGCTTGATAATAAATACTAAATTAACCAATTATAAAATATATTTTAAAAAGTTACTAAATAATTAAGCCAATAAAAAATCTACAACAGAGATTAAAATTATTGAAATAAGAAAAATAAAACACAATTTTTCTTACACTTTTATTTTGTCCCTTTCTTAAAAACACTTAACGGTTGGATTTAGCAACACGTTCCAACTCGTCCTTCTTCTTGATAGCATAAGAATTGGATGAACCCTTTGCTGCGTTAATGAGCTCATCAGCAACACATTCAGCAATGGTCTTAATGTTTCTGAAGGCTGCTTCTCGTGCTCCTGTGCACAACAGCCAGATAGCCTGGTTCACACGACGCAGAGGCGATACGTCTACGGCTTGACGACGTACTGTACCAGCACGACCGATTCTAGTAGAATCTTCACGAGGACCAGAATTGATGATAGCTGTCACAAGTACTTGGAGAGGATTTTCTCCTGTCAGGAGGTGGATGATCTCAAAAGCGTGTTTGACAATACGCACAGCCATCAGCTTTTTGCCATTGTTGCGGCCATGCATCATCAGAGAGTTAGTGAGACGCTCAACGATTGGGCATTGGGCCTTACGGAATCGCTTGTGTGCGTATCTACCTGCAGAGTGTGGCAAATATTTCGCGAATTTTTCCTTGACAGAAATATGATCTTGCAAAGACATATCAGAGACCTGGACATCATAACAGCTCCATCGTCCGAATAATTTGATTTCGGGAATGTCAGCGGGTTGTGGCAATGGCATGCTGTCGATAGCCATGCTGCCCGCTTCCACGCCATCATCGGTCCAATTTTCCTCAACCATTGTGAACACCTAAAATATTAAATACAATTTAACTTTACACTATTTATTAAAAATAAGAGACAAGGAATAGAGTAAGTTGTGACATCAATGGTAAATATTTAACATACCTTTTCACAAACTGAAAATTATAACCTCGCGTTGTCAAAAGAACACGAGAAAAAGGAAGTAAGCATTGAGTAGAATATTATTGTTGGCAACATCGAAATTATTGCCAGTTTTTAATAAAAATATAAATAAGATGAGTACACACGATGAGATTTTTTATTCAATTAGAAAAATTAATTACAGTATTTGCAAATGAAGTTTTTGATATTATCATAGTATAATATTTTAATTTGTAAATTTAAATATAGTTTAATCAAATAATCAATATAAATCATTTACCGTATGCTGTCCCAGTGAGGCCAGGCCAACCGTACCATATTTCTTATTCTCACAATATAAAAATTGACTTTTAAGGTATCTATTTAATTATATCTTTATTTGTAAATACATATATTTTTTCATTTAAATTATTCTTTGTGGAAAAAAAGTTTCGACGCAGGAGTCTAGTCTATTCAAATTTAATAACATGTATAAATGTAATAAATTGATCACTGTCTATACATCGGAGACATTTATCATCATTTCATCATTATTCAATGTAATAGAACCCAAAACCACGATTTTTAAATCTCTCTGTCTGTACGCTTGTCCACGCCATTCTCAGAAACGGCTTAACTGATTTGAATAATGTTTGCACTAATTTGAAAGTTAGCCAAAATACGCTCTTTCCTTCACATTTACTGTTTTTTTATTTAAATTAATAGATCAAATGTGAATTCAACATAAACTGTTTAAGTATGATTAAATTGCCAGAGATAATTGGCTAAAACTATTGTTTCCAAAGTATGGATATTACCATTAAAATGATAATATTGTATAACACAAAGTAATTCAGATTAGTAAACCAATTAATTAAAGCGGGTGTTGTTTTTAATAACATTTATTTAAAATAAAAGATTATACAACAGTGATATAAAGTTTTTGCTTACATTACCCATTTTATACTATTTTTCTATAATTTTATACATATGCAAAAAAATTTTTTTTTTTTACTTTACTTGAATATTTATGACATGGCTACTTCTATCATTTTTTCTATTGTAGTTAACTTTTCTCTAGGTTTTCCTAGTTTTTTACCTGCTTCAATTTCATATGCATCTATTTTCTCCCAACCATTCCAATCAATCACTGGACTTCTTGTTTTTAAAACATCATTCTTTAGCTGCTCAAAGCCACCTTTGGAATAGTTTTGATTGTCTCTTTGTAAGTCTTCACTCATTAATTTAGCAACTTGAAAAGCATTGCCCATTGTATGTAATATGACTCCGACAGGACCAGTTCCTAGCCATCCTGCTACATACAGTTTTGCTTTATCTCTGGTATTATTATCAATTATCCTACCCTTATCATTAGCCACCACACCATTGGAGAAATTCAAGTCATCATCAACGTTAATGCTCTTATATCCTATACTCCGAAAGGCAAGACTACAATTTAATAGTTCTTTTTCATCAGTTGAAATACATTTTTGTTTTTCAATACTGTCACCAATAAGTTTATTACATGACAATTCTATACCAACCAACGATCTTTGCTTATTTATTAAAAATTTAAGAGGACTTCTATAAAAAATTGGTCTAAATATTGTATGATGACTATTGGCTTGTTGGGTACTATCATTAAGTGATGATAGCATTAATTCTGTTAGTCTTTTTCTAGGCCTTTGTAACTTACTAACAGTGTCTTCAACTCCAATAAAGTCTTCTTTTCTCCAAACAGTAGCGCAATTTTTTAGTTTCACCTGTTCACGTAATTCCTTAATTGTAAATGCAACATGAAGGGGCCCTCTCCTTCCTACAAGATAAAGATCTTTGATTTTTGAATCTGCTAATTCTTGTAATGCATATTCTGTTATATCTGTTTTTTTTAAGTGATCTAATGGCGATAATAATATTCTAGCCACATCCAAAGCAACATTTCCTTGTCCAAGTATTGCAGCTGTGTGTCCTGATAGATCAATCTAGAAAAAAATGTCAAAAAGCTTTAAAACTATTTAAGGTTTTTTTTTTATTGAATTTCTTTTTATTTATACCTTAAGATTTCTGTCACGGGGGTACCCATTATACCATCCTACAAAATTTCTTGCTGCAATAATATTTGTTGCATCTTCATTTTCAATGCCAAGAGTTTTATCTTCTTCTGCTCCATATGTCTGAAAATATTCAACAATGTTTTATGACTATTTATTTAGATAAGATAGAATAATTTATAAATACATTTATTTGTATAAAAATATATACCAATAAAACAGCATCATAATACTGCCTTAGTTGATTCAAACTAACATCTTTCCCCAAAGTTATATTACCATAAAAATTTACATTTGGCTGTTGAGCGAATTTAGTAAACTGATTAATAACATTCTTGACTTCTGGATGGTCAGGAGCAACACCATATCTTTAAAAAAATACATAAAGCCGAACTTAAAGCTTATATATAATAACAGAAAATTTATCACTTCAATAAGAAATGTATTACCGTACTAATCCAAATGGCACAGGTAACTTCTCTATCATGTCAATTTCTACTGTATTTAGTTTTTTTTTTAAATGCATCGCTGCATAAAACCCTGCTGGTCCAGCCCCTACTACACAAACACGGGGTATATCCTTAAGCGTAGAAACTAATCGCTTAGCTATTTTAAATGTTTTGAAAGTCATTGTTCACTTAATTTTATTATTACAAAAACATAAAGTTTAGTCACAAAATCTTGAGGAATTAGAAAATATGTAAATATGAAAATATGTAAACAAGAACATTGTCCAGTGTCGTGTCGATGAAACGTCAGATGAAAAATATTTAAATTCTAGTAACCATATGAAAAAGGATACAAATTTGTTTGTTAGTCAAATCGATTACGTAAAATATACTTGATTATAGCTATTATTATTATTATGATATACTTTATTAATTAACTCAAAGCAATGAAAATAATACAAATTAAAGTTATGTTGTAGCTTATAGCTCTGTAGTCCATCTATTATCTATGGCAATCATTGAATTTGATTGTCAATTGTTCTACTTTGAACTTACTGTGATTCTGTCATTATTTGTCTTAAAAATTAAAATTAAAAAATATATTGATATAAAAATTACAATTTGAAAAATTCCAATTTGTACTATATAACTACATGATCTTTCTCTTATATAAATATTACTAAAATTATATGTAAAAAACTGTAATGACTCATGTAACAGATATGAAAATTCTATTTTCTAGGTTGTGTTCTATGAAAAATGGGTTAGTGTAATGATAAATAATAATTATTATGTATATACGCTAGTTCAGATGAAAAAATCACAGAACCTTATAAAAAGTTATTTAAATTGATATTGTCACAATTAAAGCTTTGATTTTCCAGTTTCTTTAGTTTTCTTTAGTTACTTATTATTATTTTGATATTAAATTGTGTACCCTTTTCCTAAAATTAAGTATATTAAATATGTTTTTAGTTTACCTTCATTTAAATATGGCAGCCGAAGTTTTTGCCAAAATATTGATAAACCACAACAGCCACTTCCTAAAGGTAGTGTCACACCTTTGCCTCCTCTGTCAGAAGCAATGCCCAACCTTCCACCAGTAACCTATGCATCTTCAAAATCAGAAAACTATACTACCGAAGTGACTGTCCTAAGTAATGGTTTAAGAGTTGCATCAGAAAAGAAATTTGGTCAATTCTGCACTGCTGGAGGTACATTATATTTTTTATTTAAAAAAACTAAATGTTAGTACATGTTATAATTTAACAAACAATGTTTATTGTAAGCACATGGTAAAAAATATTATGATGTAACATTCCAAAATTGTTCTAATACTATATAGTATGTAAGTATAATGAAAAATAAGTTAATTAGAATTTGGCTTAGGATTTATATTTTTCATTTCAGTTGTCTTAGATTCTGGACCAAGATATGAAGTCGCATACCCAAATGGAATTTGTCATTTTCTAGAGAAACTAAGTTTTGGGGTGAGTTGGTTTGAAAGTGATAATATATTATTTGGAATTGCAATATTATTGTTCTGTTATTTTATTTGTTTTGAAATAAGAATATTTAAATCAATATAGAAATTATGAAATATTTTAGGCAACTCATAAATATCCTACTCGAGATGTGATGTTAAGAGAATTAGAACGCCATGGCGGCATATGTGACTGTCAAGGTTCAAGAGACACTACTGTTTATGCTACCAGT
Organism: Heliconius aoede; assembly: GCA_037355905.1. NCBI lineage: Eukaryota > Metazoa > Arthropoda > Insecta > Lepidoptera > Nymphalidae > Heliconius > Heliconius aoede. The sequence goes on along the minus strand of JBAIZZ010000173.1, from coordinate 2,422,046 downwards.
GCTGATTCTAGAGGGCTGGAAGCTGTTACTCAGGTAATAAATTTTACCCGTTTTTTTGTTTCACTCTGTATCCCTTTTTTTAGGGAATGGAAGGGATGTTAGTGTTAAGACATTCCATTTCCCACTTTCAGAGTAATTTTCGAGACATTCTCTTTTGTGTGGCAGAGATCAATTAGTCTTATTAAAAAAATTATCTCATTGCCCAGATAAAGAATGAAAGCTACAACCGTCATATTTATAATCAGTGAATATGTGATTTTATTATATATTTATTTGTATAAAAAGGGTATGTTTTCCATTTTCATGTAAATAAAAACTGACACTTGGAACTTGGTTGGATATTTCACGTTTGTTTATTGCTTTAATTAATAATTTAATATTATGTTATTGTAAGGTGTTTTTTATAAATTTACTGTTAGGTTTTAGCAGAAGTAACATTAAGACCCCAGTTGACAACAGATGAAATTGAAGGAGCGAGACAAGCTGTTGCATTTGAACTTGAGACTTTGTCCATGAGGCCTGAACAAGAAACAATCTTAATGGACATGATACATGCTGTATGTATATTAATGTAAATTGAATTTGGATTTAATTTATTTTGTTTTTGGCTGTTTTTATTATATAATTATGCTACTATAAGTCTAGAATGGGAATTGAACCCACAACTGTCTCATTTACAGTCGCACACTTCTGCCACTATGTCATGACAGCCTCAAGAAAGAATAATATAATGGAATATATAATAATCATAATATAAATTTTTATTTTAAAACTATTAATAAATTATAGGCTGCATATAAACAAAATACTCTGGGACTACCAAAAATATGTCCAACAGAGAATTTGATGAAAATAGACAGAGACATCATCTTGAACTACTTAAAGAACCACTACACCCCAGATAAAATGGTTGTTGCAGCAGTTGGTGTAAGTTGATTATATGTTTTATTTATGTATCTATTTAAAGTTTGCATACCTAAATAATTGTAAAAAAAACTAAGAAAGTAAAGTCTTAAAATGGGTCCTATATCAATATTTAAAACTAAATAAGTATGCAAAGGTAAATAAAAATGTGACATTGATATTGGAAGTTAAATGTTGTTCACTTACTTATTAATTTCAAAAATTTATTTTATGAGAGAACACATAAATTAAATGATATTATATAATAGTCAAATATAAAGTGGAATAATGTATATCATAAAGTAAAAATATAATAATAAAGTAACATTATTTTTACAGGTAGAGCATGGTCCTTTTGTAGAGTATGTACAAAAATATTTTGTTGATATGAAACCAACTTGGCATTCTGAAGAAAGCTTTTCTCCACAAACAGACAAATCTCTTGCACAATATACGGGTGGAATAGTCCAGGTGATCTAAAATACAGTATAAATCTTTAAAAATGTTATTGTCATAAATTATCTTACTTGACATGTCTTGTGATGAGTATATTTTAAATAGTTATTAATATTGTGTTAATTAAAACACCTTCAAAAATAATTCCTTTTTTTTCATTCTAGAAGTAATTTTTTTATTGCTAAAAAAGAGAATAGTGAAAAAATCTAAGAAGATAAAAAGCACTTGCAGTTTTTTATTATAAAATTTTACATAGACTGGACTGACTGACATACATGTTTGTTTCTCCTCTCCTTTGTCTTTCACATTCCACAATGAAAATACTATTCAATACTAAAAAGATTATTCAAATTTGAATAAGTACTTCTTAAAATTTGTGTCTTCCACCATAAAACTCTTGTTTTCTTTTTTCAGGAAGAATGTGAAATACCTTTGTATCCTGGTTCAGATTTACCCGAATTATCACATATTGTTATAGGATTAGAAAGTAAGTACAACAAACTCTTGATAAATATTTAAATTCTGGTGGCGCTAGGTTCTCCTTACTATCCTGCTATGCTATATATAATATGCATTATGTCGCTTTGGTAAGATATTACGTGTTATTGTGTTCTTGTATGGTGCACATGGCAGATGGAATGCGGCAGTTCTCGAGAGGGTTGGCAGGGATGGCTGTGAGCAAGTCTAATAATGTTTGATTCCCAGAAGCGTTTGGCGGCGTTTTCTCTATCTACCTCGCTAGGCGTAAAGCATGAATTTAAAGAAATAGAGGCCAGTCGTGGCGCGGGGGCACAAAGTGTGATGATTGTAAACGCCGATTTTGATTCTGATTGACAAAAATGATAATTTGATTTTGATTGACAAAATCAGCTTCACGTAGATTTTTTTGTATTGGAATATAGACTTCTTTATCCCAATATAAAGTGAAGCTGTCTACACTGGTAGACAGAGGGAATCTGGTGTGAAAACACTATCCCCATTTTCCGCCGACTTCTAGAGGCATTGCGTGTTGATTGCCGGAACTTAACATCCATGCTTGACTTCAGAACTGAGAAATAAAATTAAACATGCAATTTCCTCCAGTGAAATATTTATTTGAATTTATATTTTCCTGCTTATCCTGCTGTGCAAATTGCAAAGTATGTTTCTTAAACCTATACCTATGTATAAAGTGTTAAAAATTATGTATTACAAAAACTATTTGTCATTTCGCCAGGTTGTTCCCACAGTGACCCTGACTTCGTGGCGACGTGCGTCCTCAACATGATGATGGGCGGTGGCGGCTCCTTCTCCGCGGGCGGCCCCGGCAAGGGCATGTACACGCGGTTGTACACTAATGTGCTTAATAGGTGGGTGTTTAGTGTTTTATTTTTTGTTAATGAGGTTAATGGTTTTATTTTTGTTGCTCGGTGTTTTTATTTTTGTGGTTGTTTGTCGAACTTATAGGTGGACATTTTTAAAAGCTCAGTTTCCAAATCAGATTTTTCCCCAAGGTCTAGCGATACTATCAAAATCGCGCAAAGTTTGAAATCATAAAAAATAAAAATATTCTATAGCAGTTATCAATTACATTTTTTTATTGTATTGAGAATAATGTAAAACGCGATATAACCTAAAAACGACACGACTTTTGTACATTACTAATTGTTTTTTTTTTATAAGTTTCGCGCTGTATTCAGCCCGCAGCAGGTTAGGCAGAGGAAACCTAGTGCCAAGACACCCCGTTCCCCTCTTTCCGCTTATTTCTGAAGGCATTGCATGTTGAGTGGCGGAACTCGACGCTGGACTTTGCCACGACACCTGAGCGAAGATATTAAATTAAATAATATAATAATTATTAAAATATGTCAAATTAAATAAATATTTCATTTCTTCGATTTTGGATCGAACCCACAATCAATCGATTGATGTGATCAAAGTCACACTTTGTGCCCGTGGGCCACGACAGGCTCCATTGAAATTTATGACTCTTATTTATTCAAAATTAGTGTAACGCCCCTTTAAACTGCACACATAAAGCACAAGTTGCCCAACAGATACCACTGGATGTTCAACGCCACAGCGTATAATCACGCGTATGGGGACACGGGGCTGCTGTGCGTGCACGCGGCTGCGCCGCCTGCGCGCCTGCACGACACCGCGCTCGTGGTCGCGCGTGAGCTCGCCGCCATGGCCGGCTCCGTGTCCGCCAACGAGCTTAGGGTATTCGTCTGTTATTATATTTTTTTTTGTTAAGTTAACGCGTTGTACATATATAAAGTGTGTGGAAGCAAAGGAAATTTGGTACTAATACACTCTGTTTTCCACTTTTCTTCTAATTAACGGTTCCTTGGAGGTTGAGTAGTTGGATCACAACGGCGTGGTTTGTCTTCTGACTAGAGCTAGAAAATTAAAATAATTTATTGCCCCGAGTGGAAATCGAATCCAATTATCCATAATTTTATATATATCTACATATATATTAATATATATAAATAAATAATATTATGTTTTCTTTAGTTATATGTTTTTAAAAAAATACAAGAAACAAAATTAAACACATCTTTATTTATTAGAGAGCTAAGACGCAGCTACAGTCTATGCTGTTAATGAATCTCGAAGCGAGGCCTGTAGTGTTTGAAGATGTCGGCCGGCAAGTATTAGCGACGGGCAAGAGAAAACCACCATCCTACTTTATTAATGAAATTGGTAAGTAAAAAGTAATATTTATACGCTTTTATACACACATGATATACCTTATTTAATAATATATAATCCCCTATTCATAAAGTTTTCGTCGGCTTATAATTAATGTATTTTTGTAGAAAAAATCCAAGCAGAAGATATAATCCGCGTAGCGCGTCGCATGCTCAGCAAGCCGCCGGCGGTGGCGGCGCGCGGCAAACTGGCGCACCTGCCATCCCTCGCCGACATACACGCCAGCATGGCGCCCGAGACGCCTGGACGCATGAAGCTTTTCCGGATGTAGCATTTTGATTCGTATTAATTATTAAATAACATTATTTTATTTAGAATATATATTTTGTTTTATTTTTGTTTGTTGTTTAATATTTTATTGGCTTAATGGATGTTAATTTGTAAGGTGTAGGAAAATATATATAATACAAACCCCCTGAAATATGCTCATAAACATTCATGAAGGACCAGTATGGTTATTAATATGTGATGTATAATATTATATGGTATATCACTTTTAAGTTACTATAACAAACTTTAAATCTTATTGGGAGATATAGTTCAACTTTCTACATCTACATATTTTACTTATGTGCTTATGTACTTAGGTCAAATAAAAGTCTATTTATATAATAATTCATTTATTTATGTACAAATAACACTTAGATCTAAAGCTACGAAAATATAAAATATGGCAAAGAAATCAAACCATGTAAGTTTATATAAAAGGAATTAAGTCTTAAAATCATAACGAATGAACAGTCACTCTTACGTGACTTAAGAATGAATTGAAATATTCTTGAATATTTAAAGTAACATCTGCCTACTATCTATAAATGTAATTAATAAACTGGATACATTTAGCTATTTTTGTCATTATTGTGCATTTAAACCCTGTATATTTTAATAAAAAATGGAAATCCAGCACAATTATAAATAGATTTTTTTCAAGTAGCAAATTACTTTTATAAAGTTAAACTTTTAATTTTGTGCCAGTTTAACAGCTGTCTTAGCAGCTTCATCAGCGTCATTGATAATTTTCAAAGGCAATTTGGATTCTTCAAGAATCTTCTTTGCTTCAGTTGAATTAGTGCCTTCCAATCTGATTACAAGCGGATGTTTTGGTGGGTTCTCTTTACATGCTGCCACAATACCTTTAGCTACCGTCGCACAATTTACAATACCTGAAATAATAAAACCATTAGAGAAAATACAAATAGTTCAGAAATCTAATTAGTAATCTATTGAAAAGTAAAAATTTGTTATAACATTATTTGAAAATTAAATTACATATGTAATATTAAGCAAAATAACTTTACCTTTGGATAAATTTAACCACACAAAAAATGACTTACCTGCGAATACGTTGACAAATATAGATTTCACTTTAGGATCAGATTCTAGGATTCTTAAAGCAGCAGACACTTGAGACTGTCCTACTCCGCCACCAAGATCTAAAAAGTTTGCGGGTCTTCCGCCACTTAGCATGATAAGATCCATGGTGGCCATGGCCAAGCCAGCACCATTGACCATGCACCCAATACTGCCATCCATATCAATATAAGTTAGGTTAAGGGATGCTGCTTCTCTCTGAAAATTTTTGTTATATACAAAATTAAATTAAATCTTTGTCTTGGTGAAAGCCCTGAGGTCGTTTCCCAGCACTTCGGCGTTGGAAGAAAGATACAGCTGAATCGGGGGCAGTTGCATGTAGGCAACGGCCCTTATGGGAAGGAATCCCGTGTGATTAGGTGACATATCACTTTTTACAATTACGTACAACCTCTTCCCGAATAATTTAGAAACATATAGATGATATGTGCTTTTAGCTTCACGCTGTATCCAGCAGACAGTAGGGTGGCAGAGGGAACCTATATTTAGGAAAATGTTAATAATTTCTTAATGGACATTGACTTTCGTTGATATGCAGTAAATGGCATGGCAATGTCTTATCACACAATTTGCCAAGTACTAGGTGTTTGTCAAAGAAAGAAATTATGTACAATAAAATAAACAATCTTAACTTGTGCTAACTATCATTATTTTGCTGCAAAAGTAAATGATAAAAACTTGCCCTTGTCCACTTCAAATTTATGATAAGATAGTATGTTTATAATATTGATATTATAAATATTTGTAAATGACAATTTTAAAATGTATATGAATGAATAATCTTATCCCAAGAAATAATGAGAATGAAGAGGCCATCGTGGCGCAGCGGCATAAGGGTGTGACTGTGACGCAATGGTTGTGGATTCGATCCCCATTTGAAATAAATATAGATTTATTTACATTTATATTTTAATTTCTTCATCCTGGTGTCGAGACAGAGTGGTGTTGAGTTCCGCCACTCAACACTCAATGCCTCCAAAATTCGGCAGATAGAGGGGAACAGAGTGTCTTAACACTAGGTTCCCTCTGCCTACCACACTATATGTGGGATACACCGTGACAAGAAATAATCAAAGTGTGGTAAATGAGAAAAATATAAATATAATGCAAATATTTGAGTAATTATAAATATATAAATGTTAATATTACTTCTCTTGGATCACTTTCAGATGTGTCATCAAGTGCAAAAATCTCCTTCTGCCTAAACTGTGCATTGTCATCAAAGTTTATTTTTGCATCTACTGCTACTACTCTTCCATCATCAGTCTCCACCAACGGATTAATTTCTAGTTGAGTAGCATCAACCTATACAACAGAATTACGTAAGGTCATGTGTGACACAGTGGTGTAAGTGTGTGACTATAAACATGAGAGATTGTGGGTCTAATTCGCATTCAAAGAAAATAAATATTTTCATTTCTTGCTCTGGATCATGAGACGCAGCATGATGTTGAGTTCCACCGCTCAATACATAATGCCACCAGAATTAGGAAGGGTGTGTCCACTAGGTTACATTTACATTACACGGTGGTTACGGTTACATTATTATTATTATATAGCAAGGTAAACCTATAATCAAGACACTACATTGCCCCATCTGATTTTTGAGACATTCAGTATTGAGTGGTGAAATTAAATCCCACACTTTTGTTTGTTTTAATACAAAGTAATTAATTTCCCTGAGTGGGAATCTAACCCACGACTATTTCATTTACAGTCATTTCAAAGAGAAAAAAAATACTTCATAGTTAAGATATTTCTTCTTATTCTTTATACCTTTAAGAATAATTGCCACAATTTTTTTATTTCTTCAGCACATTTTTGTACCAAATTTCCTTTGAATTCCAGAAATTCAGAAATTTCTTCTGCTACTTTATCTGTTATTCCTTCGTGTATATCTATGGGAACTGTTTTAAGTAGATGTGGTGTTTTTTCTGCTACAGCTTCAATGTCCATGCCACCAGCTGGTGAGGCTACCAATGCTGCACCATTGTAGGTTCTTTCCATCACAATACTCAGATATGTTTCACGTACAATATTTACACTCTCAGCTACCATTACTTTGTCAACAAGGATACCATCTTTTGGGGTTTGTTTCGTAATCAATTTGTGTCCAATCATATTTTTGGCTAAACCAAGTATGTCAGTAGGATTTTTGGTTAAATGAACACCACCTTTGAATCCATTGTCGAAGTGGCCTTTTCCACGACCACCAGCCAAAATTTGAGCTTTTACAACATATTCGTCAGCTTTAAAATCTGATAAGGACTTTGGATCTAAAGAAGAGTCAATAAGTCGAAAATTTTGAATAGATACATGATATTTCTTTAGTAAATCCTTACTATGATATTCTTGAAGGTTTAAATTTCTTCTGGAAATTATTCGTGGACAATATTTTTTGGTTAATACACTTAATATTTTTAAACTTCTAGTTTTGGATATAGCAGACATTGTAATTTACTTCTAAAAAAATTTTGTTAATAAATTTTTAAATTACAATTAGTTTTTTAAGCAAAGATCAAAAGTCGCTTCCACTGATTACATTAAAAAAAAACATTAAATGTCAATCTTATATTAGTTGCAATAAATTGGTATAATCAAAAGTTAACTTAAAATTGACGCTTGACAGCTTGATTTGACACTGACAAAAGATATTTATCGTGTCACATTACATAGGTATAGATAGATTATTAATGATTTAATAATAACGTACATAGTGAATTATTAAATAATTTGTGCAAAACTTTCACTTCGGAAGCCACATTAAACGATATGAAATATCGTAATTTAGCTGAATAAATTAAAATTCATATCAGTTTCACGCTATATCCCGCATACAGCAGGGTAGGCAGAGGAGACCCAGTCTAAGACACTATGTTCCCCACTTTCTACCGAATTCAACAGGCATTGCGAACACGCAATAAAAGCAATTACATACTTTTAAAGAAAACAACTCTATGATTATAGCACGCTTTGCCTCGACAACAGAGCATTTTTGAACAGAAATGGATTGCTAAAGAAAATCGGAAAATATAATCTAGCTATTGTTAGGTGTACGCAGATTTTTTTTTGTTTGAGAGTAATTTAAAAGTACAAATACGTCTTTTATATCACACTACAATGGCTATTCATGGTTTTTATAAAACTCGATGTATCATTCATTATATTTCATTTTAAGAACTGTAGCCAAAAAAAATGTTTTGTGGAAAGTTCAAAAACTAAATAAACGTAAAATGAATTTCAAAATTTTCATAAAAAAACATTAGAAAATTAAAACCGTTACAAATTTAGTTTACTGTGGTGTAATTATCCGATGGAATTGTGTAGTGTGCATTCACTATTCACTAATAGAAAAGTTTGTCGTCCGCGACCACAGATTCGACAGTTGACAACATAAGCATAATAACCTCAAAATAAACAAACGTCTGGCAAAGTAACTATAACCTTAAAAAAGATAATCTTATAGTAAATTTTACGCTAATAAATAATAACATTTACCTTAGAGAATTTTACAAATTAGTATACAAAGTTAAGGAAACATGTCAAACGATATTGACGATAATGTTATAAAAGTTGGAGAATACATCATTATTCAAAAACAAAACTATAAAAAATTACATAAATTTAATAATCCGACGTCGTCAGTGAGCTTTGGAAAAGATAAAATAAATCTAAGCGGCATTGAGAACTGTCCGTACTTTTCTATATTTCGTATGGTCTCAAGAGGCACAAGGAGACACAAAGAATTTGATTTAGAATTGTCAAAGGAAACGGTTAAATTAATTGATGAAATTGATTTAAAAGCTTCAGGTACTGATAATAGAAACATATACGACGACGGTAGATCACAAAAACTATCTGCAACTGAAATTGATGAACTTAAAAGCGACTCTGCAAGAGCTTCAGATATAGTGGAAACATTAATAAGTAATTCAAACACTTTTAATAGTAAAACTGGATTTGCACAAGAAAAATATTTGAAGAAAAAAGAAAAGAAATATTTTGAATATATACAAATTTTAAAACCAAACTTACGAAACATATCAGAAGTATTATATAAGTTAGATCCAGGTAAATTGCAGGGCATTCGTATAGACACATTATCACAAATAATGACAATGTCGAACATAAGTAGTGAAGGCAATCATTTACTTTATGATTCTGGTTCTAATGGGTTACTTGCGGCTGCTTTATTAGGTGCAATGGGTCCAGAGGGTGAAAATAAGCTTATACATATGCATCCAGGTAATATGTCGCAAAAACAAGCCTTATTAGCCATGAACTTTTCTCCTGAACACTATAATAGATGTATATCTGTTAATGTGTATTCTGTTTTAAGGCAAACATATCAAGGCTGTGATACTCATTCAAATGATTCAGATTCATCTGACAAAAATTTAAAACGGAAAGCTTGTGATAATTTAGAACGTGAAAGTAAAGTGCCTAAACTTGAAGATACAAATCATATTACCTGTGATAGTGCGGGGAAGAATGAAGAAAATATGGAAAATGGAAAAAAGAAACCCAAGTGGCATTTTGATAACATTAATGCCTCCCAAGTTTTATCAAATAAAGTTGACTCTTTGGTGATAGCCTGCAAGGAAGATCCTTATAATATATTAATGGAGCTTATTGAGTTTGTCAAACCTGGTAGGCCCTTTGTTGTTTATTATGGTGTAGCTGAACCTCTACAAAATTTATATATGAACCTCAAGTCTCTGGGTAAAGTGGCTGCTCTGAAATTAACTTGTAATTGGATGAGGAATTATCAGGTTAGCTAGCATATATAAATCTCAAGTATTTGGAATATTTGATATCCTTAAACCATATTTAGTTACGAACTTATACTTGTCCTTAATTTGCAATATTAATTACAATGAAAATCTAAAATTCTATATTTCATTACAGATACTTCCTGAAAGAACACACCCAGATGTGATGATGAGTGGTTCTAGTGGCTTTTTGTTAACTGGATATGTTCTAAAGTAAAAGATATTTATGTAGGTAACAAATAAAAATATATTTAAGTTAAAATCTCACACTGACAAGTTTTTTTCATTATACAAATGTCATATAAATTATAAATAGCGTCAAAAACTGCCTTTTTTTTAAATTGTGTAAAATAATTATCTCTACCTGTCGCAAGCCCAAGGCAAGCAAATATGACAATTTTATGCAGTACACTCTTATCTTAGCTCTTTTTTTATATCATGCATATTATATTTTTTTAAATACTTATTTTTCTTTTCTTAACTACACACTGTGTCTCATGTCCTCGTATAGCTGACCAAAGAAATCAAAATATAACATATTTAATTTCTTTCAAATTTAAATTTCTTCATTTACAGTCACACACTTGTGCCTCTCCACTACAACAGGCCTGATATAATTATCTCTATATGAAAATGCAAATTTTTAAATAGTAATGATTAAGTTTTAATTTTAAAAAGCAAAATATAGTCAATTTTTATTTTATAACAAAAAATAAATCTCGTTCCGTCATTTAGTAAACATAGTAAACATTTTTTATAAAAGTAATGTCTTTAGGGGTCACAAAAAATAAAACAGGCAATGGAAAGTAAAAAAAGCTGAAAATGTTAATTAAATCAAGTTCATGCTGTATGCCGCTCACTGAATTCTGGAGGCATTGCGTGTTGAGTGGTGGATCTCAAGGCCGCGCTTTTTCTTCGACACCAGACAAAGAAATGGAAATATACATTAAAATAAGTATTTCATCTCCTTGAGTGGGGTTCGAACACACAACTGGTCGGTCGATAACGTCACTATTAATGATTATTAAGAAATAAAACAAACAAAAAAAATATTTTTAATAAATAATTTATTATAAAAGCAATTAAATCTTTAGATTGCTTCAATAAAACACAGAAAAAAATAACATACAGGTATGATTAACAAATAATAAAGAGAGCATTTAGGCATATCAAAGCATTTGGTATTTTATACATTTTAAACCTGTAAAAATTCATGAAGCTTTAAATATTATAATATTAACGGAATGTGTTTCAGTCAAAAATACAAAGCAAATTTGACACAACCTGAATTTATAATATTGAAAAGTAATGTACTAAATAAAACATACAAATAACTATAATGGAGTTGTATGTAATGATTAAAAATTTGGCACTGGGCATAAATCCACTGCACCGTTTCTTATAAGCCGTATTGTATTGAAGCAAAATCAATTATTTATCTAATGATTTAAATGAAGCAGTTACTAAGCAATATTCAATTAAAACAATTATATCTTTAATATATTTTTTTCTTGTGCAATTAATTGATATTCTTCATTTTTTTCGACACATATCTTTAAATTGCCAATTTCTATATAACGTAATTTTTGTAGTAACAAACCAAATGCCAACAATAAATACTCAATATATTATGAATTATGGTGATTGTACTAAATATGTTGTATCTAACCAACAATTACTACTAAATCATGTGCAAAGATCTTTAAATAAAGAAACAATTCATTAAAAAAATTAAAAATAGGTAAACATAAATTATTGCAACTTAAGCAATTTAAGTTTTATCACTTATGAAATTGTAGATATGCACCATTTATAAGAAAGAGCCCATGCGAAGTTTATTCAAGCCCTATTATTATACTGGTATGTTTTATAACTTACATAAACAGCTTTCAGCAGCCATTTTGTGTCTCAACATTGTTTCACTCCTGGTGCTGTAGGCCTCTAGGAAATTGCATGTACTCTACTTAGGACTATAAATCTAATTCAAGCCATAAATAAACACAGTTAAAATAAATATATTAGTGGCCTACACTTGCAATATTGGAGATCGTTTTTATTTCATATCGTATAAATGCATATATATTTTTTCGGCCAATCGTATAAAAAAATAAACCTAAATAATACTACATAGAAACTGGTTTTACAGCCACATAAATACTAATTAAGGCTAAGTCTCTTAAAAAATATATAATCAATTGATTGCATAGAGAATAAATAAATAGAGAATTCATTTAATGATTATTACCAACATATCATTATTTACCCCAAAGACATTGTATCAAAATGGGAACATCAACTGGCACTGCACCACAATAATTTGTATGAAAGAAAGTTTTTTGAAAAGTTGAACACACGTGCAGCGTTGCTTGGATAATTTACAATTATATATAGTATGGAATAACTTTGGTATTGGTGTCAATAAGAAGGCATGCGTTTGCGTAGCTGTGAGGCGCCGGCGTGATGCTTGCAGCGTGACGCGGCTATGTCGAGTCCTCCCCGTTCCACGAACGCAGATCACATATTTCATCATAATCCTCCTGTAATAAAACAAATGTATAGTAACATCTTAATGTAAATCATAGCTCGTTTATACAGTTATATATTAAAAAAGGTAACAGTATTATTATTTAAAAAAAATTAAAGTACTGCACTTTTGATCTGTACTCCCAAAGAGAAAATCCATTTAGATTTGATTCAAATAAGAAACTATTTTCAACTTCTAAAATAAAGCCATTCTTGCATAGCACCTTTGATTCTCCACCCTACCAATTTCAGTCATTACGTTTTGAAAGTCACAACCTCAACACAACATTGTCTGACTAGAGGGAAGAAATAAAAATTGTTGAAATATAAAGCTTCGATTATCAGAATTATTGAAAGACATAAATTGAACATTGAACTGTGTTCAGTCACAATAATATGAACATAATTATACATTTGATTATAAATTGGAAATAAATATATACAATATTGTAATTTATAATATTTATATAGTACATACAAATGATTAACTTTAAACTGTTTGTTTTTTGCCCATATTTTCAATCGTGATTTTTCATGGTAAAATTAAGCAATCGTAGTCCCGAAGCCTGAGTTAGGTTTTCTTATGTCTTGCGCAACGTTCATTTAGGAAGAAAAATCCTAAATTCAGATCTGCGCCAATTTTGTACAGCTAAGTTAAGCACCGCCACATATAACATACCGACATCCAGGCATGATCAAACACATCCTCAGCGGCGAAGCGCAGCTCGGGCTGCGGGCGCAGCATGTTGGCGACCAGGTCAATGGCGGCGGCCGACACGCGCTCCCAGTGCGGCGCCGGGAACTCGAGGCGCGCTGAGAGGATCGCATCGAACAGCTTCTCCTGATCCCCGTCCGGGGAGGAGAATGGCGGGAACCCGCACAACAGGATGTACAGGATCACACCCGCAGCCCACACATCGATCTGATTGATAATCACTTATTTATAAATATTATTTTTAATGAACTACCGTAAAATTTGATTCTTACGTGACTCGTGACGCAGCATGAAAACGCGCGCCGGTAAACGTGTGAACGCGGAATGAATTATTTTTATATCCTAGCTATACAACATTCTGCCCTCTTTGCTCTATAAATGACTTTTAAGCCAAATTCAATTCAATATGAAACACATAAATTATAATGAATGTTCAATAAAAAAACTATTAATAACGTGTCACCGCTTAATTCACGTAGATACATAAAGGAAAAATATTTCCTGTATAAAAAAATCTATTTACAGTTTTTTAAATACAACATTAATTGATAAGCAGTGTAGTGTTTGCTTGTAGATATTCTAATGTTATATAAATTGGAAAACATTTAGGGTCTATCTGAAGATTGTGGTTGGTTATTTCCACCCGGTTAATAAATTATTTATTTTACTAATCTCACTCTGGTATTGAAATCAGAGTGTCTTAATGTTCCCTCTTCCTATCCACACAACTCCGTACATGAGAGATACAACATAAAGCTAAATAAAATTTAAATAGTTAAATTAACCTTAAGTCCATATCCCGTCTCCAGCAGTATCTCGGGCGCCACATAAGTGGGCGTGCCGCAGACGGCGTGCAGAGGCCGCCACACCTCCACCGCCAGACCGAAGTCGGCAAGCTTCAGGCCACGTATACTGCCATCTGCACCTACTTCCACCTGTATATTAACACCTTAATTAGTCATGGCACAAGCGTGAGACTGTGCAAATGGCGATTGTGGGTCTGATTCAAACTCGCGGGAATGATATTTTATTTATTAATATTTTCATTGCTTCGCCCCGGTAACAGGGCAAAGCGTGTCATTGTATTCCGCCGCTATGCCTCGAAAATTCGGCGGCAAAAATTATAAAATCAATATATTATTATTAAACTCTCTAAAATATCTGTGACCAAATAAAGAGATATTTATAAGTAGCAAATTCATATAACAGACTACCTTAGTTGTAATGAGGGATAAAAATGCGTTATTAAAAACACACGTGTAAGAAATATCTACAGGGGGCCAGTCAAACAAAAAAAAAACCCATTTAGGAGTACATTCTAAAATTATCGGACAAAGGTATTTTTACTAGCGATGTGCTAATTTTAGTAACAATTACTGGTTGTTAAACGTCTTACCAACAGGTTTTCAGGTTTGATGTCACGATGGACGATAGAAAGCGAGTGTAGGTATGCGATAGCTGATGTTAGGTGACCTATAAGCAAGCGCGCCTGCGGCTCGGAAAATTTAGAAGCGGCCGCGATACAATCGAAAAGATCACCACCTAAAAGTATATATATGTATATGTAGATTTTTATTTTTTCTTGTTACTTTTGGCATGACATAAGTTTTTCCTTTTTTCTGAATACACAAGACTATGAAACTACCTATAGTGTAGTTCTTAATAAAAATATGAAAATCACCATTGCACTTAAAATTTAGCTATATTTTGTCTTTTAACTTTGCCTATCTCATATATACAACATAATATATTACTATGTGTATTTCAGTGGCGAAAATAAAATAATTAAATTAAGTGAAAGTTAGATAGGTTTCATGAATTGTTATTAAATGGATTAATTGTTAAGGTTATAGCTTACCGCTAACGAGTTCCATGATGAGGAACAACCACTCAGGACTGTCCTGGTCCTCTACCAGAGACACTATGCGAGGGTGACACAGCTTTCGCATTACGCGAACCTTTGAAAAATAAATAAGTTACAATGTTTTGTTTTTGTAATATTTTACTTTATTATTTTTTGGGTGTAATAAAGGTCGATGTGTCTGTATGTATGTGCGAGGCTTCATAGATCTGATGATGAGACGTACAGATGAACCGATAGATATCAAATATTAGTATTCACTCTATTATTGAAGTTTTTTTTTATAAATTTAGTATATTATAATAAATATGTATCAAAAGCAAATTTAGTTAATAAGAAGCGAAGACTGTTATGAATATTAACTATCATTAGATCAGTTTATATAACCCGCTCCCCGCGCCCGCTTCCTGCTTGCTTCGCTCACCAACCCCTGACTTGTAATGATCGAATAATAAAAATAATAAAATTAAGTCTTCATCTCACAATGGCGAAACATATTTTTATATAATAGAAAGATAATTATTTTTTTTGTTTAAGTAATTTCATATATTAATATACGCCATAGACTTACCTCAGCCTCAACATAATGTTCCTTGCCTTTACACTTTGCTTTATCTATAACTTTGAGAGCATATTCCTTCCCAGACGACTTGTCCTTACATATCCGTACAACAGCGAAGTTGCCGTCACCTGAAGAGTAACAATATTTCTAACCTTAATGGCGCAGTGGCACAACGCGTGACTGTAAATGAGGGACGGTTGTGGGTTCGATTCTCACTTGGGGATAATTTAATATTTTTATTTCTTCGTTATGTTAACACGACAAAAACAAAGTTCCGTCACTTTACATGTAATGTCGCAAAAATAAGATGGACGGTGGGGAACGGAGTATCCCAACATTAGGTTCTCACTGCCTATCCTACTATTTTCTGAATACAAAGTGAAGCTTATAAAAATTGGTTATAACTTAATCAAGATCAGTTTCTCGCTGTATCCCGCACACAGCAGGATAGGCAGAGGGAACCTAGTGTTAAGACACTCCGTTTCCCACTTTCTGCCGAATTTTGGAGATATTGCGTGTTGAGTGGCAGAACTCAACGCTGCGCCTTGCCTCGACCCCAGAGCGAAGAAATAGAAATATAAACGTAAATAAATATTTCACTACCTGGAGTGGGGATTCGAACCTACAACCGTCGTGTTACAGTCACATCTTCAACGTTATCTTTACCTAAAAATATTGTAATGATTGAAAGAGAAAGAAGATAAAGTTTTATTTTTAAATTTCACGACTATTTAATTTTGTAAGTCATAATGTACATTTAATGATTATTCATACGATTGTCATCGTTCTTTCGCTAGCTATGAATAAGATTTAATATTATCATTTACTATGACTAATGTGTTATGTATGATGTGAAGTACATATTCCTCTATTTTAATAAGGATATTCAAAGTAACGGTTAAAGGAAGTGAATTTTGAAATAAATCCGTAGATAATTTCACACTTATAAAAGTGTTGTACAAAATAAACCACGCCACTACATACTATCTTTTAGGATATTGTTAAAATACTAAATTCATATGCAATAGGTAAATTTAATACGAGATAAATATATAAAATTGTCAGTATTTTTAAAGTGAGTGTTCACTATGAGTCAACAGATAATAGGAACTTGATAAGAACGTTACCTTAGTTGTCAGAGCGCTTGGACGGTTCACAAATGGCGCGGGTTCAAATCTCGTTATGGTAAATTTTTTATTCATATAAAAAAACTATCTACTAACTACTACCACCGCTTAATAATTAAAAAAGTATATCTAGTACCTATGATTTTCCCAACGTTGTACTTGAGCCGCAGCGGCTGCGGCAGCAGGCTGGCCAACGGACACGTGTCGCCGTCGCCCGCCGCGCCGCCTTCCGCCGCCGCACGCGCAGCCGGCCGCACCGGCATGCGGGGCTTGGGGCCGTTCCTGGAGGTCACGTTCAACATACACTACACTTAAAGGCCAGTTGTGGCGCAAGGGCACAAAGTGTGACTGTAAACCGATTGGTTGTGGGTTCGATGAAATTAAATATTTATTTAAAAAAATGTGTTTCCATTTCTTTGCTCTGGTGTCGAGACAAAGGGCGGCGTTGAGTTCCACCATTCAAGACGTAATGCCTCCAGAATTCGACGGAAAGTGAGAAATGGAGTGTCTGAAGTAAAGAGAGTGGAGTTACTTAATACTAAATCAAAAAAATTACCTTGAATTCCTAGATATTGCATTGCATTTACTTTTTCTACATTGTAAAACAGCCTTGCTCTCTTCAAATTCGAGTTCGAAGTCTTCTTGATTAACTCTAAAATAAAATGATAGCAATAAAAATACATATATATATATATATATATAATTAATGGTTTTTTAGATGAACGTTGCATCCCGCACATAACAGAAGACGCAGAGGGAACCTGGGAACCTAGTGTAAAGACGTTCCGTTCTCCATTAAGACAATGTTCCTTTCCGTTCTTCACTTTCCGCCAAATTCTCAACATACATGCCTCTTCATACATGCCTCTCCCTCATATCACAAATACTGAGTACTTGAGGGTTAACTGAGGTCTCTCTCTGCCTCTCTTATCACTCACATATATTTCTTAAATCTTTTCATTATTCTTTTATCACTCATTATCTTAATCTGCCTAAACCACCTAAGCATGTTACTCTTCATTGCTACTGACAGCTTTATTGGTTTTTGCTATTGATTTTTTATTGAATTTCTTTTCATGGTAAATTTGGTCAGCTAAACTAACTCTCCTACAAAGAGAGGTGTGAACCTCCATAACATTCATTGTGTGTGAAATGTATTCTTTTAACTACCTAACATATTCATAACAAACCTTTCGTTTCCATATGCAAAAAACACATCTTCTTCTTCAAAAAACTGGTGTAAAGCAGTGACTGGTGTGCCAGTTTGCGTGAACACTTTTCGTACACAGCCAGTATCCAATTTTATACATTCAGTGATTGCCGCAAGTGCGTGTTCCAGAGTTGGGCTATTGCGTTTGTTCAATAGCAATCTGCAAACCTGAAAGTTTTTGTACTATTTATAAAAATATATTTATTATTTATTTTGGCTTCACACTGCTCCCGCAAATAGCAGAGAAGGCACAAAACTTGAAACATCTTAACAATAAGTTAAGATACTCCATTTTCATTTCCCACTTTCCTCAGAATTCTGAAGGCATAGTACTTTGAGGGGTGGAACTCAACATCGTGCTTTGGTTTGTTACCGAAGCGAGGAACTCGGAGGAATTGTACAACTCAATGCTTAGTTTTGTACAGCAACAAGTGAGGAAATAATAAATAATTCATTTCAAGTGAGAATTGATTCCAGTCATTGCTTATACAGTAAAAATGCAGCCACACTGCCGTAATAGTGATGTTTGACTTTGAAAAGACATTTAAATGTAAAAATATTTACCTTGCGGGGTTTCACCCCATTTCTAATAAGAGTAACTATGCGTGGCCGGATTACATTATCACCTGCTGGACTTACTCTAGGTGACCCATTGCCAGTGGAGTTGCTGCCATTTGTCTGGAATTGCATATATTTTTTTTGCTTCATGCTGCATCCTACATATAGCAGGGTATGAAGAGGAACCCAGTGTTAAGACACTGTTTGAGTGACAAAATTTAGCACTGCTTTGTCTTGTTACCCAAGTGATGAAATGAAAATAAACGATTGCTTTGTGAGAAAAGAAGCTTTGTTTTATATTTATTTATTTATGCTTTATCTTTTAGTGAGTATACTGCCCTGCAACTACTCCAAACAATATATAGTATTTAATAAACAAATTATATTATTGATAGAAATATAATTGTTACAGGGAAAGTTATATGTGAAATTCTTGAAATGTATGAAAAATAATTTAATTTAAAAAAATGTTAAAATTTTATAGAGCAAACTACTCACTTGCAAGTATCGGGACATAGGTCGATTATTAGCTCTTGCTGGTGATGGACTTGCATTGTCACTCAGAGACTCGGGCCCACTTAGCCTAAATGACTGAGGTGTCACAGCACTAGCTTCATAGTCCAACTTTTTATAAGGTTCACCAACCCCGCTGCAAACATATGACTGGCCATCTTCTAAATCATCCACTTTTCCTATCTGTTAATTAGAAATCAAAAAGAATAATGTTGTTTCTTCATATTTTAAAAATGATTAGAACAATCATTTGTATTTATACTTACTTTTCTACCTTCTAAAGAATATATTGTTCTAACACCACTGGGCAATGTTACATTATCAACTAATACTCTAGTTAAGTCTGCAGTTAAACTATCAAAAGATCTGTAAAATAAATTTTAGTCAATAAGATTTACATTAGCAGGCATGAGTGATACTGTAAATAATAAATTAGCAAAAATATTCATGCAAAATACAAACTTGAATGAGATATATTTATCGATTTTTTTAGTATGATAGTCTTTTTTTAGTCTGTAAATATATAAATAAAGTTTGAAAATTTATAAATAATCTTCTCATCTAATAATGTAATGTATCTTCAGAACTATGCCATATTCAGTTTAAGTCTTTAATGATTTTCTATTTACTCATAAAATATGTGTAACAAAATATATAATATGTAGATTTGAATTAAATTTGATGTGTAAAGTTGCGCAAAAGTGTAAGTTTCTCAAAAGTGAAAGTAATTTAAAATTTCTGACAATTTCTTGTATACTAATTTAACAATTCCCCACCTATATCGTTCTGGTAAGACTGGAATTATTACTCCTGAATAAAATTTGTCACCATTTCGGAAAAACCTGATCCTTTTTGCTTTACGTGCAGGTTGAGATCGAGTCACTACGCTACGTCGATTCGTCCTAGATTTCATAAATTCCATTTCGCTTAAATCCTTTTCTAAATCGCATACAGAGCTTGAATGGCTCCCACTACGACTTAAATTGTTCTCCATTCTGTAATATTAAGAAAGTTGAATAAAGTTTTGTAAACTTATAATTTCGATAACGAACTAACAAAATTCATATTGTTCTCACATCTGTTCTTCTATGTGCTTAATAGACTCTATCAAATATTATTTAGTATAATAATATTTCTTACTTAAACGTCTTTCATTTTATGAAATTTTATGAAAACTATGAAATATTTGTTTAACGAAATATTTTATTCAATGATTAAACTACTTCATGAAACACGGAAACCTGCGGAAATCAGCGCAGGTTATAGATAATATAAAATATAAAGATAAATAAAATATATATATGTAATGTAGGTGTTGAAATTGTTAGCCTGTGGCGTACCCTCGTGTGGCATCCACTCACAATTATTTTACCTTTCGATATGTTCTTGAATAGTACGGTATGGACAGTATAATAATATTTTATAAATTGATAACACGTACACAGTAAAAAATAAATTCACTAGATGTGAAAATTAGACGTTCAAAATGGGTAGATCAATAAAAATATAATATATATAGACAACTCCATAACTGTAAATATAATTCAATTTAATAAATGCCTAAGATTATTCTAGAAAGCCAGTAGTTATATTATTTATTATGTCTCAGATTTAATTATAAATGCTACGAGGCATGATGCAACTATTGGATGTTGTTTAACAAGATTAAATTTTTTACCAATAGCAACATCATAAGCAGGTGACGCATTTATCAATTTCGTTTAATGTCAAAACGTACTTTCAGACAAAGAGTGACTATTATTTTTATTTTTCATCATAATTATATAAATTTTTGTGCATCATGTCTTCACGTAAAAAGGTTCTTCTAAAAGTTATCATCCTTGGCGACAGCGGTGTGGGGAAAACATCTTTGATGAATCAGTTTGTCAACAAGAAATTTTCCAACCAATATAAGGCAACAATAGGAGCTGATTTTCTTACGAAAGAGGTAATTGTCGATGACAGGATCGTCACAATGCAGATCTGGGACACAGCAGGACAAGAGCGATTCCAATCATTGGGGGTAGCCTTTTATCGCGGGGCGGATTGTTGCGTCTTAGTTTTTGACGTAACTGCCCCTAACACGTTCAAGTCCTTGGAGAGTTGGAGAGACGAATTTTTGATACAGGCGTCACCACGCGATCCTGAAAACTTTCCGTTCGTTATATTAGGTAACAAAGTGGATTTGGATAACCGCGCTGTGTCAGCAAAGCGTGCCCAGCAGTGGTGTCAAAGCAAAAACGACATTCCTTATTTTGAAACAAGTGCCAAAGAAGCCGTGAACGTCGAACTTGCTTTCCAGACTATAGCACGCAATGCATTGGCTCAAGAGACTGAAGCAGAGCTATATAATGATTTCCCTGATCAAATTAAGCTAAATGCCAATGACAATGGCCGCAACAGGGATGGAGATAACTGTGCTTGCTAAATTCCACTTAACTTTTAAGCAATGGCAATATATTAGTGTCTCCTTTACATAAAAAATAATACTTTTTATTTAAGTTATCGTTACTTTGATTTATTCTCATATGTAAAAATGTGTATAGCCATGATATAATTTCCATTTGTTTTGGTGATTTTTATGCACTTGCATTATTATAAGTTAGCACTTATATAAGGATACCTGTCACTACTAAAACTATGTTATGTAAAGTACAATTGGATCTGTTTAAATAGAACAAAGGATTTTATTTGTAGTAGATACTCCAATCATAATTATGAGTTGTTATATGTGTAAAGTTATTAGCTGAATTAGTTTGTGTGATATATTTTATTTCATTAATCTAGCAAAGACCAATCGACAACTATATTTAGTTTTAATTTCTATAATTTAATATAACTTTCACTTTAATTTAGATTTAATATAATCTATATATTTTTTTGTTAAAATACTTATATTTAATGAGTAAAAATTTTAAAATATAAAAAAAGTTCATATATATGGTCAATGCAAAATTAAGCCTATTAGCATTCATATGAATCAACTCTTTTCATTATTTTTTATGACTCATATGTTTAAATAAATATTACTGGATTAAAGATAAAAAAACATAACTGTAATTTGCCACCAAGACTGCAAAATAGCAACTATTATATACATATCTTACAATATTTATCTGAGTAATATTTAATTTGTTTTAATCTGTTACTGATTTACACTTTCTCATGTTAAATTGTCAAAGTAAAAATTTAACAAAACCCTTAATTTGATCTTTATGGAGTAATAGTAAATTAAAGTGTTTTAAAATCATTTGTTATTGTAATAAATCAAGCACTGAATTAACAACTGTTTAGTGAACAATATGTTTCTGTATATATTTGAATTTTTTTATTGTTAGATGTAAGTAGATAATGATACAGCACATAAAAGATACTACATACTACCATGGGTGTAGGATTAGAGGGTGGGGGGGAGGTGGGTGTTGTTCATTTGGCCCTTGCTCACCCCATAATATCTTGTGCCTACTCCAAAAATTTTGCTAACAAAAAAATTACTTTGAAAAATATAAAAAACTTTACACAAATATAGTTGTTCAAACCTTAAATTCAGCCTACCCTCCCCATAAAATATATCTAGTAAGCCCTTGATTACTCAGCATTTTGTAATACACTTATAATTATTTAAATAAAATGCATGCATTTTGCTACATATATCATTATTTTATTTGTAACTCATCACATGAAATTATAGTAGTATTTTACATACATATGCATCACATTGCTTGTTAATATGTGGTGTTACAGTTATACTGTAAGCTTAAAGTAATGAAAACAACAATATAAATAAATGTTTTCCTTTATTACATTTTATATTTATGAAAATGGATTATGTTGTTTATTACTATAAATTAGTAGTATAATTCAAATTGTATAAAATCCTCAAAGTGGAAAAATGTTCTATTGGCGCGCTTCACAGTTTTAATAATATAAGCAAACAATATTTAATTTATGGCCTATAATTGGAATCATTCTGATTAAATAATAACTTAAAATTTATTATACTTTAAATTAACGTCTTGCCTTGTAATGTCCATCTATTTGGTATAATGGGATATAATTTCTTGATTGTTATTAGTATAATAAAAGGTAAATTCTAAGATCTAGATAAAAAAATATGATATGCTGTAATAATGGTTGCTTTTGATTTTATATTAATTAATAAAATTACATAAACAGAACAATCTTGTTTTATATGGAAACCCTTAAATGTATCAAATATATACTACTTGAAAAAGGAGGTTATCAATTTTATTTGTTTCTTCCTACAAGTATTATCGTAAGCCTACGTAATGTGAAAAAAGTGCAATATAATAGGTAGGTATGTGGCGGCGCTATCTGATACCCAATACTTTTTAATGGGTGTATCGTAATTCACAAGTTCCTTTCTGCATACCTTGCAAAATTAAAGTGATGTGCTACAATATGGAAACATATGTACCTACATAACATATTATTCTTGTCTCGGAGATTATTAAGTGAAAAATATATTTGAAATATATAATAATTTAAAAATATCATCAATTGGAGATTGGAAGTAAAAGTTTCTAAAAAGCTCGGTGTAAATATGGCTCTTAATATTAATTAATGTTAGTAATATTAACCAATTCAAATTGATTATGGTCCCTATATTCAATGCCTACCCTGCTGTGTGCGGGATACAGCGTGAATCAGATTTTTTTTTATTCAATATCAGCATAGGTAGTAGAATATATCGTATGGGTATTATGTATTCACAAGCAGTGAGCGCATGCGGAGCGGGGCGCGGGCGTCGTGGCTGTGGGAAGGGGACGAAGCTCCAGCGTTTCAGCCGGCCTGCAGGCCTGTAGCGAAGTCAGTCTCGTTTGTGACATGAAAGGGCGCGATTCTTCACACGCATCACGGTGCTCCGAGAAATGCATTACAATGAACAGCCTCCTGGGATTGCATGTAATGGTAAGTCCAAGTTGTAAGTCCGTTTTAACATTGTACATTTATGTTTACATTGATTTATTGAAATGTTAGGCATTACAGTATTTTGTACTGTTACCTATATTACAAAACATAAAAGATCGTTTTCTTTTTTTTTATGTGCAATAATTAAGAATAATGTACATGATATTGCTAATGTTATATTGTTTAAAGATTTTCATATATTATTATATCGTCATACGTATAACGTATAATTATACATTTAATATTTACACATTTTTCTGCAGTAAAATAATTTATTTTTAGGAAAATTAAATAAATCAATAACTACATCTCTCATTATGCATCAACATGGTGAAAATTCTCACACAATTTCATATTTTTTGTGCATTTGTGATATATATAAATAATTATTATACTATATCACATCTTACTTTTTATGTTAATATTACATTTTAAAATATATCTTATGAGTGGAGTTTAAAGATTTGTAGAGAGTTTTAGATTTTCTTATTCCGTGTGTCCTCATTGACCTTGAGATGTATGGTAAGGGACAATTATCGCGAAGGTGCTTCAATGCCAATCATAAAACCCTTTATTATAATAAACGTATTTTCAATCATAAATAGGAAAGGCAGCCATTTTCATAAGACTATCTATAAAATATAGATGTAAAATATTTTCTGAACACACATTTTTTTATTATATTTTATAAGCACTTACAGTTTATAGCATTTATAGTATATGAACAGCATTTATAATATATTAGTACAAATTTTAATTCTATAATTAAATTGCTCTATTTATTAATTGAAACAAGAGAATGCAAAGTTGCCTATTCTTGCGATAGAATGTTTTGCTTATGTGGAACTCGCCCAGCACTTTCCAAGAAATCTGACATTTGAGTATTTTACCAATTTACTATAGCTAGATAGATAGATATAGATATATATATATATATATATATATATATATATATATATATATATTGTTTATTTCAGTTCCAATATAGTTCTGATGAAAAAGCATCTTTATGTAACATTACATATTTTCCCGCTTTTAAGGGATATTTGAAAATATTAATGAACACCACAAAAAGCCAGATATTTAAAGGATTACCTACTTTGATAGTTTACGATATAATTCTCACAATTGTTAATAAATATGGAGTCTACGTCTATTCATTATGGACTCATGTTTTGAATAAATATTTTAAGACTCTACATTTGTTTACTTATTAGGTTCGTACTTCGTAGCCACCATACACAATGGAAGTATGATGAATTTTAAATAATAATTTCCTTACGCTCTCGTCATCTTACTGCTTAATGAGACATTCTGTACTTATCGCAGAGTAATGGATTAATTAAAATTTAGAAAGATATAGGTTGGCAAGTTGATAGTAAAACGTAATAAGGTGTTCAGATATGCTTCACAATTCACATTATAAGTTCTTTGGTTCTTAGCCGTTTGTAAAATTAACTAATTTTAAATATTATACGAAAATGGAAAACGGAGTGTCTTAACATTAGGTTCACTCTGCCGCCCCTCTGTGTGCAGCACACAGCGTTCAGCTGATTTTTATTTAATACAAAATTATACAAGAATTACGATGATTCCGTTAAAAAATGTTTTTTTTTTCACTAATTATTATTTCCTTTATAACATATACTGAAAAAAAAAGTTCTTTGAATATATTACGAGCTTAAACTCTTTCTAATTTTTAATTGAACAAAAAGAGTAAAAATGGTAACGAACGTCGATGCAATTAATTCAAAATAGTACATATAGATTTTTTTTATATATAACCAACTCAATGTTATTCTTTTAATTAATAAATGTAAAAAAAACATGAGTCTTATTGCGTCTTGTTCTAAAACATCTACGAATTATACAGGTATTTTTTTTTTAATAAGCCGTAATATTTCTTTATCCTATCGCCTTGGATATAAGTTTTTCAGTATTATCAAAAAGTTTAATTAGACGAAACCACAGAAATTAATCGAAAATAATTTATATTACAGACAAAATTCACCTATACAAAAGTTATAATATCTATCAAGTATCAACACACATCGACACACATTCGTATGCTTCAATGCATTTATTGATTTTATTGAAATTGGCCTGCACCGTATACAGGCTAATTTATATATACGTATACATATATTATATACTTATAGTATATGAAGATACATACCTATATTTAATTAGTTACCCTTTGCTCTAGTAAATATATTCTGTTGTGATTACACTGTACTCGGATTATTATTTTTCCTAGTTGGCTGTCTACTCGAAATTTTGTTTTGTGAGATTTATATGTAAATGTGTTAAAACTGCGTGATACTCTTAGTGTAAGAACAATGGACATTTTTATTGTTTTAGAATATTAAAAAATAGCTCAATATCTAAAAATATGGGATAATTAAAAAAAAATATATTATAATTGCCCAGATGTTTATTCAAATTAAAAACAATCATTTATTACAATTATAAACGCGAATCCGGCGTTATACTATTTAAATATACGCAACTAATTATTGTTTTACAATGTGGTAGAGTCTCTTTATAGATGTCGTTGGCCTAACCCAACTTAGTGTAATGAATTTGTTCCGACTTCTACTGCGAAATTGTAAGGAGATATTGCATCACCCTTCTGTCGAATTCGATCCTCGTACTATAAACATTATATATATATATATTTAAATGTTTCTACCTATATCATAAATACTTAAATCATCGATACTAAAATTACTATCTAAATACTTAGAATAGATCTACGTGATTGTCCTTCCTTTTCTTGTCGCTATGAGTCACATGTATATTTAACCATTATATAAAATATAGTTATGTATCTATCTACTGTTCAATTTATTGGTCGGTAAACATTGATTGAGAGTTTAAATAATAAAAATACGATGATTGTTATATTGCTTCTTTGTTTTGACGGTTAGACTTATTGCCACTACTTTGCCAGTTATACTGTTGCCAAAAAAATAAAGCATGCATACATTGTTAAGTTTCGGCCATTATTTTCATAGTACTAGAAGAAAAAAAATATAAAACAATAGATTTGACAAATAATAATATCGTGCCCATATACTATTTTTTTTTTAGTAAACAATCTGTAGGTTTATATATTAATATGAAGACATAATCTCCAATTTCAGAAAATTCTAATTGATTTTTATAATTTTAAATAGTATAAATCCACATGTATTACATGAAATAGACAGGTGACCTAAATAAACAGAAATATATTTATAATCCTTAGTTACGCTACATTTCTAGGTAAATATGAAGAAGTATTTAACAGGAATTGTTTATACGTAATATAAAATTTTGTATCACAGGTATTTAAATAGTATTTAAATTTTTAATTTCGACACCTATGACGCGTGGACTTCTGTAGACCAAATGAGACTAAATGCCACGGATGAGTGACGTGCTACGAATGAAGTAGGCGCCAAATAGCTAACGTCTATTTTAATTAAGATATTTTATTGGTATTGTTCACTCTACATAAGTAGATTCATTGCTGTAGGACTCGTAAGTTTCATTGATTTTAATTCATTATAATTAATCAGATACAATTCCATAAAGCAAGTATGGAGGAAAAAAGCTATTTTCGAAGGCTTCCACCTGCTTGGAGACTTTTCGAGTAAGTTATAAACTAAAGACGATGGGCTATTGATAGAACCAGTTAAGCCTCCTTATAATAAATATTCTGGCCGTAAAGTCCACGTAGTATTCTAACTAAAAAGGCGATCTAAGGAGTGAAGGAAAAAAATTGTTCCTGTTCGATAGCAAAAGATTTTATCTCGGGATATTAATATATTACCTACCAATAAGCATGTCGCGAGCGAAACTCTTTAAGAATCACTAGGTTACCGTCTGTCCATTTGTCAAGATCTCGAGATCGCGTGGAGGTATCAACTTGATAAATTATTATGAAATATTCTGGTCTATGGTCCTTCGAAGCACAGAAAAAATGAATATTCTAAATCAACGCAATGAAAAGATACAGATGAAGAAATTCGTCATCGAAAATCTACAGATTACTCCCGTGGATCTACATTTATGAAATGGGCAAAATGTGAGAAGGAAAAGAATCCAAAAACTGGTCATTTATAGATATTTCATAGAAAAAAAAACATTAGTAACATTTATTTATAGTTAAACTTTTTACAAACGGGGTGCATGTGCCCAAACTAAAGTTTGTAAACTTTTACAAATTGGTCTTCCCACTGACCTGCAGTCCTCAAATTATTTCGGAAGTCTCCGTGGGCGAGTCCGAGTCGTTTAGCTAATAATTTAAAATACATAACTGCTCATTTCATCTAAAAGTGGTTTGCACAAAAAAATTATTAACTGCCGAAAAAATTAATAAGACGTCGTCGTGGCACAGGGGTCCTGAACAAGGGGAACTTGAATGTTGTTAACTTTTAAATATTATTTATTTTGATACAATAATACTCAGATTTTGGATGTTGGATAGTCCACGTTATACTTTTTTGACTAACAATTTAATAATTTAAACTAAAATCAGCTTCACGCTGTATTCCCCACACAACAGGGTAGGCTGAGGGAACCTAGTGTTACTACACTGCTTTCTCTATTTTCTCGGAGGGACGGAACTCAACGCCGCCCTTTGCACTGACACCAAAGTGAAGAAATGGAAATATAAATTTAAATAAATATTTAATTTCCTCGAGTGGGGATCAAACCCACAAACAGTCGGCTTACAGTCACACTTTGTGTCCCTGCGCCACGACTGGCCTTTAATTATTTAATAATATTAATTCTAATGATATTTTATACTGAAACTTTACTTCGTAAGCGTAGAGATGTAAAGAAATGTTAATATGCGGCTAACGATTATTGTTTATACACTTGTGTATTGCCGATTAGATTAGATTTCGGCTTTATCAAACGATTTCTAAAAACTACAATGACGAATAAAGTTTATTTCCTCCTGATTATATTTATGCGCCGCGTATTTTTGTGACCCTGACGTAAAATGTGTCTAGATTGTGATTCATTTCAAAATAAAAAGTAAAATAATCGACATGTTCATATTTAAACTCTATGCTTTCAAGTTTTATTGAGAAAACCTTATTAAAAATATATAAATATACTCGGAAGATATATTTAATATTTTACAACAAAGAAATAATGCAAATAAAACGTATGATTTATAACTAAATCTACCAGAGTGAAACGCATGAGCATACGCTTTTACAGACAATTCATGTCATTGTCAAAGAACTGGCAATATCAATCAATTGAATGTTTGATCCGAGTCAGAGGACGTAGCAATTCATTATATATTTTTTTGTGAATTGAAATATATCAACAAATTTAATACTTATATTCTGCTTATATATTTACAAGTTCATCTCGCTGCATTTAGGTTGCATTACCAGAGGCCAGTTGTGGAGCACTCTCGTGTAACACGAGAGTGTGACTGTAAACGCGATAGATTGTGGGTTCAATTCCTACGCGAGGAAGTGGATGGAATATATAATATTTTCAATCCTCCTCCTCCTCTGGTGACGAGGCATTGTGTTCTGCCACTCAACACGCGTTGACTCCAAAATCCGGTGGTAAGTGGGAAACAAAAGTGTTTTTATGAGAACAGAGTGTCTTCACACTAGGTTTCCTCTGATTTAAGTTACATCTAATATTAAGTATCGCATTATATATAAGTAAGTATTGAAATTTATTATTGGTATATTTGCCGCCTATGCTTTTCAATTTGTAGAAATATTTTAAAATCATTTTGACGCATGCGTGAAACGTATTGATTGGTCCGTAGCGAATCCCGCTCCTACAAGTGACTTTGAAAATGTTCTTTTTTATTACTCTCAGAAATAATAAGATAATGTAATTGTTGACAAGTTCTTCAAATTAAAGAAAAAATATACATTTATATAATTTTCAGAATGTATTCGTATGATTTATATATAATTAATAAAATAAATTTTATTAAATATTAAAGTTGTATAATATTTTTTTTTCTTGGATTAAATAACTTATTTTGTCACCGATCGGCTTTATATACAATGCTCCTTGGACAATCCATATGGTTTTTAAGTAAATATTTTTCAAACGGACGTAGACGTAAGTACTTTGACTCTTCGTTAAGAAAAAAAAATAATTTGGTCGACTTTGAAAAGAAATAAACAACTAAATACAAACGTTAATTTTTCATCAATTTTTTTTTCATACTGCTAAATTTACTATTTCAAATATTGAAATAAGATTAGCTGAACCGTAACCTGTTCAGGTAATCGTATTCTTAATTTTCGTTTCTTGTTATAGACAACTTTGAAGGTTATTTAAATACAATAAATATTTTAGTCTAATTATCAACGCCTTCAGTGTTTTTCTAATTAGACTCCAGCTCATCCATTGCTAGTAAAGTCATTATTATTAATTAGAGTTATCATACTAATTTTTGAACTGATATGATAACTACACATGTTTGACTGGCGCTTTCATAAAATAAGTAGGCGTTTTAGAAGAGCGTGTTATATGATGTCCTGTGACGTAGTTATCTAAGAATAAACGACGGTCATCTCTAATTATAACTGGCTAGGTAGGTACATCATGAGTACGTAGCTGCACCTAATCTCTTAAAAAAATACGTAAAATACACACAATTATTTACATTTGACCGATTGCTATGTTAATTTTGATTTTATTTTCTTAAGTTTATAATTTTTCGAGGCCAGTCGAAGTCACAAGCGTGCGTCTGTAAACGCGACAAACCTCTCGTAATGGGTTCGATGCCCACTTGAAGAAAATAAATATTGAAAGTATTTTCATTTCTTACTCTGGTAACGAACGCGCAACAGCGTAGCGTTAAGTTCCACCACTCAACATGCAATGCCTCGAGAATTCGGCAGAAAGCTGGAAACGAAAGTGTCTTAATGGAACGGAGTGCTTTACGCCAGGTTCCCAGGTTCCCTCTGCGTTTACTTCACGCGGGATGCAGCGTGAAGCAAATTATTATTTTTATATGACACTGATAAGTGCAAATTTCTTGAAATCTTAATTACTGTTATGTAGTTAAAGCTATCGCGCTAATGCCATAATCATCTTCATGTATGGACGTAATACGATCATATGCTTTTTTATTTTTAGCTTTTGTCACGTGTCAAACTGGTACGGAGATATGAAAGTGGTTAATTTTTAATACAATAATAATTTTATCTTGTTGTTTTGATTGTTATTAATTATTATGTATGTTATTATTGACGGTAATATAATGCAATTTTTAGTTTTCAGAGGTTAAATTTCATAGTGTCAATACTTTCCAATCTTTTCTACTTTTATTATTTTCTACTTTTCTACTTTTATTATTTTTATAATATAAGTATTTTTAAATTGTCTTTCAGCTACATAAAAACCAGATATTTTAGAAAAAATGTATTTATAAAATCCACGTAGCTAAATGTCATTTCAAGGGCACGAGAAACATTTTTCGGCGACAGCGAGTCTAGCATTTAAGGGATAAGAATCAAGGTTACTACCCTCGTCCAACAACTTTGTCACTAAATATTTCGTTTAAGTATAAGTTTCTGTTACTAAAATGAGAAAATGCTTTTTGCATTTCTTTCTTTTTTCTTTTTGTTGCCAACAAAAAGCCAGAGGGTAGGCAGAGTGAACCTAAATTCTGTTAAGAACGGTGTGTTCTCTATTTTCTACCAAATTCTGCTAGCATTTCGTGTTGTTTGGCGGAACTGGCGGAAAAAATGAAAATAATGAAATATTTCATTTGCTTGAGTGTGGATCGAACCCACAACCTGTCGCGTTTACAGCCACATACTTCTGACCCTATGCCATGAATATCCTCAATATCTTCTAGTTCTTTAATATTAACGTAATGAGTGAGAAAATTGCTTTTTATATGTACCTACCTACTAAAACAACTTTATATCATATTGTTGAAATGTTTATAGGCATATCTACATAAATGTTGTAAAGCTGAATGTAAAATTTCATTACAAGTAAGTAAAAATGCAATCTAATCGACTATTCGATCTATATATCTATCCATTGTGGATTGCAATATTAATTTTAATAAATAAATAAATTTTAAATTCTAATTCGCGCTTGTATTTATTATTTTAATATACTACGTTACATTGTTATGTAATATAGAGCAAGTTTAATATTGTCTAATATGTTTTTGGAACCAAAATATATTTATGATTGTTATATTCGTAAAATTACGTATCTTGACTTGTTATAAAAAGTTAAAAACTAAATACCACAGGCGGCTTCGATTTAATTTACATTTTACAACGATTTTATAACCTCTTCAATTTGTCTCTACATTGTTTGAAATTATAAAGTATGTAGTGATAAATAACGCCATAAATCTTTCTGTTTCTTATACATGCGCAGCTTTTTATTTTGGGAACATAAGGTAGAGTCACACTGCGTCGTACGTATTGTTTGGTGGTTGATAAGTGAAATTACTTTGTAGATTTTAGGGGTCAGGTGTCGAATCTCATCCATTGATCGGCGGGGGCGGGCGGTTATCCGCCCACGTGTTGGCTCGAGCCAGGAATAGCCAGTCCGCCCTGAGCCGCCGCTCACTGCAGACATTCACCTACTCTTTTAATGTTATACGAGTCCGATCAAAGTGCCTTTAGATATATAAAAAAATCTCTAAAATATAACCACAAACACAAACGTCACAAATTTATTGTTTAATTTTAGTTAAAGTTTAATTCTGTTTATCATATTTTATATAATGTTATCCACATTGGTTAATTGTTGTTATTGAAAAAAATAATTTTTGGAATATAGTGTGATATTATGCAAGGAAAATAAATTGTGATAGTGAAGTGATATTTTATTACTGGACGGTTGGCGTTAAATATTTGAAGAGGAGAGATCAAGCTCATCCAGAGGTAGTGTTCTTGGGTACGGCGCCGGCGCTGTGGAGGGGTCGCGGTGTGACCGTATGTGCGATGCGATGCGCGATAAACTCGCGACGCTGCTGCGTAGCTCAGCTCGTGCGCAGGCACGTACAGGCAACACGGACAAACTGCATACCAGCGCGCTGGCCCCTGTTCTGCTTTATGGAGATGAAGGTTTCTAAGCTCTCTAATAACTCGTTCAATCATGTAAAGTTCAATCATGATTGAAATATGCTTAAATATGCTACCTTCAAAACTTATTATTATATAAAATTACCGCATAAATAAAAAAAATCAGCTTCACACAGCAGGGTAGGCAGAGGGAATATAGTGTTAAGACACACCGCTCCCCATTTTCTGCCGAATTCTGGAGGTGTTGAGTGTTGAATAGCAGAACTCAACGCCGCACTTTGTGTAGGTAAATAAATGTTAAGAAACATTATAATTTTTATAAAGATAAATTGTACCTGCTGATGTGAGATATAATTTGAAACGATCGAAATCTATAAATGATTTCAGAATTAAAACGATAATAATGTAACGCCATAGAGGAAAATTTCATAATAACAAAATGACTGAATCGTCATTGTTACGTGATAATTTCGTATAGTATTAATGGTTATTAGTTTTCCACCCTCTGTACATGTTTTTGATTATTTCTTTGCATATTTTATAGTTGGGGTATATTTGTAGACGCTCGTAGACGTGACGTAGACGCTGTAGAACACGCGGCCTTTCCCTTGACCCTTATTATAATTTGATGCCCACATTCCTACAGCTCTGAGTGTCAAATTATTTCGAGCTTGTAATAGATAGTACTTTAAAGTTAGTTGTTTAATATTCATACTTCGATTTATTATTTTCATAGACAATTCTGCTGTAGCCTAGTAGTGCGTACGTATTGAACTAATCGTCAATTTCAGTTGCAGGTTCAAAACTGAAAAACTGTATTAAGACAATTTAAACATAATTGTTTTCGTTATTATTATTTTCTCAAAAATCTTAAATCCTAAACTAAAATTTTTGCAGAAATATTCTAAAAACTTATGAGAATTATCCTTATTACTATATTGTATTATAGTACATATCTTTACACTTATATATATTATTAGAGTACAAAATGTGAAAATTTACATTGGATTTAGAGCAGAGATGGACGCTATTTGGGGTTTTATATGTTTAGAAATAAAATTCACGACTTGCGGTTGTTTGATTTATTGTATAAACTTTTCGTAGGCAGTAGGAATACGTAGTTACATACGTAGGTGCGTATGTAACTACGTGGCAAGGTATTATTCTGGTGCCGGGCACGTGATTACAAAACATTAGGACATCAGCAACGCTATAGATAGATCTCAGTATATTTTGGTTTGTAGATTTGGTAAAATGTTACGCTAGACTACACACAATATACATTTGTTTCACTAACAATAAACTGAACTACTCAAAGATTAAGTTTTATTTCTTATTATAAGATGATAAAAATAACGAGTTCATTTTTGTTGAGTTGCTTGGTGCTCTGCTTTTAAAAATACTAAAGAAATCAGCTTCACAGTGTATCCTGCACACAGCGGGGTAGGCAGTTGAAACCTAATGTGTAGTAAAAATAGTGAAAATTTCAGATTATTGCTATAACAAAAAATATAAGGAAAGTTTCTCAATCTTTTGCTTAAAAGAAAAAACCTGTATTCTTGATAGTGATATCGAAATATATAACAAAAGAATATTTACATATATTAGCTCAATATTTGACATGTAATAGCATAGTATAGATACTTTGTCAGATCAATGTAAACAATATTACGGATAATATTTTATGTTTATTATATTGTTAAAGAAATTAGTTTAATATTTTCATTTCTTAGTTCTGCTAACTTCATCCGCCACTTCACACACTGCTTCCAGAAGTCATCGGAAAGTAGAGTTACGTAGTGTTTTATTTTGAACGGAGTGTCTTAACAGTTGGTCCCCATATTACCATTGGGTACTTGCCAGTTATATGGATAATACATAACAAGCAGAAAAGTGTTACACATATTCACCTTAATAATTTTATAAAAATGAAATTTTATAAATTTTATTACTCACATAAATTTTATTATGCTAGGAAATTTTTGCTACCATGATAAAGTTTATAGAGCAAGATAAGATAGAAATGAGGCCGTCGTGGTGCAGGGGCACAAAAAAAACTTGAATCAAATCTTTTTCATGTACCAAGCTTTTTCTTCTTTTCTTTCGTGCTTGTCATGTCATCATCACTTGTGGATCAAATATTTTGAAAAAAGCCGTTGTTAATTTAAATTTATTTATTGAATATAAATGAAAATTTTAAGATGATAATTTCTTTTAACAATTAAAATATTAAAATTAAAATTTCATTAAATTTCTCTTTTCACTTATAAAATCATAAAACACAGATTATATATTTGGTTATATCATAAAATACATTTATATATATTTACATACTTGGTCATCTATACATATATATATATATATATATATATATATAGGTACATCTATAAATAGTACCTACTCCGGTATACGTGATGCCGAAAGAGTCAGCCATGTTTTCGTTACGTGGCATCCGGCGTGTTGGATGACTTATATCGCTTGTATATGCATTTATCATCAAATGATAACTTGTCCAGCGCTGTCACTAGAGAAACCTACATATATAATCATGCATTATCGATTTACAGTGTCCATTTTTGTTTTCCTAGAAAAAAAACCATTAGTACACAACTAATAACTCTTGTTTGTTGATATATCCAGATAACTGTTGATGTATCCAGCTTTTAAATATTATTACATATAAGAATTATATTTTGAAAATTCTAAATAAAATTTTAAACTATCTGAAATTTACTTTAAAATAATCTAAATTATTTTAAAGATATCGTGCCAAATCTTTATATTTCTTACTTCAACTTCACATTAAAGGTGCTAAATTAGTTCGGATGCTGTTATAACAATCGAATACAAGTGTTTCTGCCAAAGCTTGTTTGTTTGACATCCCTGAATAAAGGTGATCTATTTATTATTTAGAGTAGCGCCGCGCGTGTAATAGGCTTCTTATATGACAGTAACAATCGGTAAATTATGATCAGTTCTTATGTTCTAATCCAATTAACTAACTTAATTTAAATTACGGTACGTATTTTATAACACAAAGTAGCAGTATAATTGTGTACCTACAAATTATCTGAAAATGTATATTAATACTTCATTATAACACAATAAATTGAAAATAAAATAAATTGGTTAAGGTAATTAGTTTAAAATACATTTAAATATCTAATATACGAATAGAAAAAAAAATTAAATGTTTTCGTAGTATGTCTATTGTCCATTAAAAAAGTTGCTTCTCAAATCGGTTATTTAAAATTTTCCTAGATATATTTTTTAGCCCATATGTGATGTATTAATAAACTGGTGCTGTACGCTACTTTGTTTGCTGGGATTCACGAGTTATGTAATATGTAATACCTGTGCCAAGCTACTTAAATTTTAGCGTCTGTTATCATTGGAACATTCAGAAGGTACCCAGAACCTAGCCAACCTAGTACCAAGACACTCCATTCACCACCACCCACCCTAATTCAAATCTTTCCTTGTAGAGTCGTGGACGCCAAAGTCGCTGTTTATCAACAGGTTTTAAAAAACGTGTATTTTTACACTATAAGGAATCAAAATTAATAGGGTACTTCCAGTTAACCTAGAATTATGAAATTAAGCAGCTGGCTAGCATCTATAGGTAGTAATTGTTCAAGAAAAAATCTGAAAACGATACATTTGTAGTTAAATCCTAAAAAATAATATACTTAAAAAGGACCTTTTTAAGTATATTATTTTTTACACTTTGGCACTTTGACACTTTGACACTTTGGCTTTGCGTAGAGACGTCTCTTGGCTGTGAGTTCTCTACCGCATTTATCATACGGAGTGTTCTGAAGAAATGTTTGACCTGTTGCCTGCCGTCGAATTTTCTAACTGTACAGTACGTCACAAGCTAAAATATCATTCACACCACCTGGATACTTGACACTCCAGTACTGTGCGGTTTCGTAGGAACTTTCTTCCACGCGCCACGGTACTGTACATTTGCCTACCGGCGGCTGTGTTTCCAGGTCGATACGACATGGATACCTTTAAAAAGCGCGTCTATCTCCACCTTAAAAGCTGGCAACGCACCTGTAGCTCTTCTGGTGTTCCACGGGTTCGTGGGTGGCGGTGATCTTACCATCATGTGATCCGAACGCTCGTTTGCCGTGTCCTTTTCCATAACAAAAAGGCATATTATACGTGACAAAAATAAAAAAAAAACACTAATTAAAAGTATATTACATTTAAAATATTAGCATTTTATAACTTACCTAACTTTTGTATGAAAAACCATAACATGACAAACGAAATGACAACAAGACTGATATTAATTGTAAATAAAAATAACTTCTGAAATCATTTAAATTCACGTTTTAAAAATGCTGGAATGTATGTAAAATGTTGTGACGATTTTAATCAGACTATTTTTGACGCGGGCCTCGTGACGTCGCGGGGGCTTGATCCGTCGTGATGCTGCTGCCAAATATTTGAAATTATTTAAAGACTACGAATCAGTTACCATTAATTCCACTTTATAACTTTTATTTTGACCAATAACTTTTTTTTTTTTTTTATTAAAAACTTAAAATTATTACATGTTATACTTTAACCGCCGTACATGTAAATGTAGTAATTAACATTAATGTCGTAAATTAAAGATATCTGGAAATTTATATTCTGGCAAGTGCTTCCAAATTGTGTATATTCAACATTTTCAACGGCGTACGCATTATCGCAGAATTTATAATTATTGAGGAGTTACAATTGTCACTGCAAATACAGCGAATAACAATATGTTTGCGAAAATCAGACACATCCAATAATAGTCTGACGACGACGTGTTTTTGGCCGTCAAGGAGTATCATAAACCATGTAATGTATTATTATATATATATATATTTAGGAAGAGATGCATTAATTAACGCAACGCTAACTTTGACGTTCTCCAGTCATATTAAAATGCATCTAATGTACGCGTCACTTAATACTGATAACATATTTGAGTACATTTGGTAACGGCATGTAAGTTAGGTTCATTTAGTCGTGATGTGTAGTTATGGTAACATGATGGTGTGCGCAGGGAGCGCACGCGAAGGCGGACTGGTGTGGCGCGGGTGCGCCGCCGACTGCGACGCCGAAGACGGCGCGGCGGGAGCGCTCGCCGACGGCAACGCCAACCCAGGAGACAAGGTACAGGTCGTTACTTACTCTCCAAATGTCCAGTGTCTGTGGCATGGGTGATGGACCCGATTAATATCTTTCATATTTCATTATATCTATTAAGATTAAAATGCGAAAAAAAATGCTTCACGAAACTTAAAGTACCTGTTTAATTTTTAATTAGCTGCTTATTTTTTGTATCTAAATAAAATATACGATGTGAGTTGTAACAATATTCTTTTCTCTGATCTTGGCTTATTACTATTTATTATGTGGTTGAACGCGCTATATTGCAAGTGGTGGGTGCTACGAAAATATATCGGGCATTGAATACATTAAAAATGCTTACATTTTCCGTCTTCTCGTACGTTCAATGAAAAATAAATTTCCATTATAAAAATACGAAGGTCAAGTGTGATGGACAATTTCAATGAAAATTGCTGTTTCTATTATCTCAAACATTCTTCTTATTATATCATTAAGAAAATAACAATATGAAATTATAAATATAATTTAAAAAATGTTGTCAGATTTAGCTAAATATCTTTCTTTTTCTCCTGGTAAGAGTGGTTTCCATCAATCTGTTTGCAGCTGGAGGGGTCGGACGCAGCTCCGGACGACCCTGTTCACCTCAAGAGACGGGTGGGACTCTTCAGTGGGGTGGCTCTAATTGTTGGCACTATGATTGGTATGTGAGCAATGTGCATTTGTTTTGAACAACTTACAGTGGTGAACGTGATAACTCTGCTAAATTACTTTAAAAATAGGTTTAAAACTATAAAACATGATAGATATTGTATTGTTAACATACACTGTAATATTTATTTGTGACACGAGATGTTCTCAGAATTGCTATAACTTGGACATTTTGTTATGTGAGTAAATATTGAATGTAATGAATTGTCAATATTTTACTATTGAATGTGAGTTTAGTGCGCATTGTGTTTATTTAAATGACCTATAAAAATATACCATCGTGTGTTATTTTAATGGAAAACTATTCCTTTATCTATCACGCAAAACTGCATTACTTAAAATTTTATGCACTCGCAAAAATAAAAAAATTACTTATAAATAATTTGTAACGCAAAAAATGCATATAACTCAATTTTATATTAATTTACCAATTATACTTTTGAGTCATCATTTATGTCTACAAACACGTTTGTTTATTATAAATAATTTGTTCTTTATTTAAAAATAAGTATTATATTTAAACAAGTGTCAAATTTAATTGCATTTTTGATACTTTTGACATAATAAAGATGAATAGTGGCCAGTCGTGGCGCAGAGGCACAATGTGTGATTGTAAAACTGAAACTGGTATATGGGTTCGAATCCCTCTCGAGAAAATGAAATATTTATCTAAAATTATTTCTTCAATCTGCTTTGCTGTTTTCGTTTCTTCTCGCCTCAAGAATTGAACTGAAAGTGGGAAATGGAGTGTCTTAACACTAGGTTTCCCTCTGCCTACCCTGTTGTGTACGGGATACAGAGTGAAGCCGGATTTATTTATTTTAATTTTAAACTATAGCTAAATGATATTAAAACATGACGCAGAAGTTTGTAATCGAAGACGATACCTTTTGTAAATATTATAGAATGTAACACCTTGCAAATTGCTCAGTTTGCTTACTTTAGATACCAGTACCAATAGAAAATGATCCTGTGAATGGACAGTGACTTACATTACATACCATCATTTTCTGTCTGTAAACTACGTATTTTAAACTTTTTTTTTTCGCTTGTTGGCCAATCTACAAATAGTACAAAAAAAGTAGTAGTAAAAAAAAAAATATAAACGTATGAATTTTTTAAATATATATCATCAATTAATTCCTTTGTATGTTTATATATAAATAGTTCGTAAACGCGAAGCCGGGTATACATACATATATGTAACTACATATATGCTGGAAAAAGGAAATATTGATTGACGCGATGGCACTAGGAGACTCCGACACTGACATCATAAGGCCTTGCCTTCTAATCACAAATTATTTTATATGAACTACTAAACACACTAATTCTACATGTCTATATATTTTTCTATGAATATTAAGTGTAAAATATTAATGTTTTTATTGACTTGAAAATCAAATAAATAACATATTGTACTTTTTATGTTTTTTTTGTTTTGGTTAAATTACGTATATGTATAAGCAAATCGATATCTGTATTGAATAGAGTTGATAAATTTTAAAACTGGGTGTCACAGGTTCTGGAATATTCGTGTCGCCCTCTGGGCTTTTGGAGCGCACTGGCTCAGTGGGCATAAGCTTCATCATATGGATGGCATGCGGCCTGCTCTCGTTGCTCGGTAAGTCTGTTTTTTCCAGCTTCACGATAAATGCGAAGTCAACGGAGCGTTTTTACGTATCAGCGCGAAGAAATGGAAATATTAATAAATAATAATACTTGAGGGAAAGGGAATCGAACCCACAACACACACGCCGCGACGGCCTAAATAACAGAATATACCTACTTTGTATTTCTTTTTCACTGACAGGTGCTCTGGCATACGCGGAGCTAGGAACGATGAATACATCTTCCGGCGCTGAATACGCGTATTTTATGGAC
Source organism: Heliconius aoede (assembly GCA_037355905.1). NCBI lineage: Eukaryota > Metazoa > Arthropoda > Insecta > Lepidoptera > Nymphalidae > Heliconius > Heliconius aoede. The sequence continues at coordinate 2,381,092 of JBAIZZ010000173.1, read as the reverse complement.
GCATTTGGAGGACCTCCTGCATTTCTGTTTTCATGGGTAAAAGTTTCTGAAAGTTGATTTATTGTTAGGATTTCGAATGCACTCATTATATGATAATTTTAGTTTTATGCACAATTTGGATCGTCTCATTTGCATATTTTCATAAATGATTTGCATAAATATTACGAAATATTGAACTTTGTTTTGCCACAATAGTAATATTAGAATAATATTTTTTCTGGTTAGTCCGTTTTTTTTCACTTAGAGCCCCAATCACTTCTTTCTGCATTTTTTTACAATTCCTAATTTGCTAGAGCCTATGAAAATAAATCATTTATATAAAAATTGAACTTGATTATATTTAAAGATATATCTTATTTATTATTTCATAGGTTTCGACATTGGTATTAAAACCTTCCCAAATGGCGATAATATGTCTGAGCTTCGCCAAGTACGCGGTGGAACCGTTCGTGTCGGAGTGCGAGCCACCGGACGCCCTCGTCAAGCTTGTGGCGGTCATATCCATTGGTAATGTGGACTTAGTTCTGATTTACTTTACTTTTTATCATTTCAAATATATATATACTTGGTATGTTTTGGTAAGAGAATATATTTTTTAATTTACTTAAAAATGTTTTATAAGTCTTTGCGTTGAGAGTCAAAACTCGACGACGGGCTTCGCCATAACCGAAAAAATCCAAATATGAAATATTTCATTTCCTCGAGTAGGAATCGAACCCACAAACTGCGCTACAATATAGTATTTACAGTCGCACGCCAGGGCCCCTGCGGCACAATTATAATACTTACGTCAATGAACAATACTTATCTACTGATGCAAATTATAAAATGAGCAAGATTTACTAAAAACGAAGCTCATTGAATTTAATTCAATGCTAAATGATAGTAAATATATTTGACTCTACACTTCACAGCTATATTTTGAACATTATTATGCAATAATAATTAATAGTTGTTTATTATTTTTCATAGTTATGATACTGGCGGTGAACTGCTACAGTGTAAACCTGGCGACAAATGTTCAAAACATCTTTACCGCAGCCAAATTGGTAGCGATTGCGATCATAGTCTGCGGCGGCGCGTATAAGTTGATGTTAGGTAATAAATTACATTGTTTGTATTATATTATTAACATCACGCATACCTTTACGTTGTTAATGAACAACACTTAGGCGATGACCGGACTGGCCGAGACAACCTCGAAGTAAATATTTCTAATATATATAATATAATATATATTAAAATTTCTAATAAATATAAATATATATCTACATACACTTTATACTTTACCATAGTTAATATTTTTAATAATAATAGTCGAATAGCCGAAGCACATGTCTCATACATACTTACTCGTAGCGCTTTATTAGTTGCATGAAGTATTTACGTACATTATTAACAAATGCCACATCCTATGTAAAACCCATTTCCTTGTACATCACGGTCAATCATCGTACTAATAATAAAGGGAGAATGTGAATAGACTGACAGTAGGTTGTGTCCGTATGGCGCAGGTAATACGCGACATTTACAGGAGCCCAACTTCGCAAGTAGCACCGCGACATTGGGCAACATCGCGACGGCGTTCTACACCGGACTGTGGGCGTACGACGGCTGGAACAATCTGAACTATGTTACAGAGGAAATCAAAAATCCTTCCAAGTAAGTTAACATGTAATAATAATAATGTATTTTTACATTTCATTAACGCAGCTTTATTATGAATTGTAAAATCTCCTTCAAATATCTCTTTAATTTTTTTAACTGATCGTCTTGACCAATTTAAAAACACTTTGCAAAACATCACTATAATAACAACATTCAAATTTCCACTTGTATTTCAATGTGAAATTTTATATGAAAATTACTATCCTGAATATTTACCATTAATTAATGATACGTAAGGCCAAAAAATACATACATTTTCTTTTTAAGTTAATAAAAATATATATTAAAATGAAAATACATTTGAAATGGTTGAATTTACACATTTTGAAATCGATCCAAAAGATTTTTTTTCGCTTACATTTTTTCACGGGACTTTTTTTTTATGTAAAAGTTTTTGCAAGTGGTTTGCTAACGATGCTACCATAGCAACGTGGGTCAGTACTCTATGTCTGTACATATAATTAATATTTATGAGTTCGACCTAACTAGTTTAAAATTACTTCAATTTTAAATTATTTTCATTTTCCTAATGCTATGTTTGATTTTCCACTCATCGCATTACGAAAATTGTTCATAGAAATCCGAACGAAGCGTTTCAACACTAAAACCTTTCTGGTCCTTAAGATAATAAGTGAAATGTGAATGTTGAAAGGAACCTACCATTGAGCATAATAATCGGCATCCCGCTGGTGACGCTGTGCTACGCGCTGGTGAACGTGTCGTACCTGGCAGTGATGTCGGTGAGCGAGATGGCGGACAGTGAGGCGGTGGCAGTCACCTTCGGCAACCGCCTGCTCGGCCCCATGGCCTGGCTCATGCCGCTCGCCGTCACCATATCCACCTTCGGCTCGGCCAACGGCACGCTCTTTGTGGCTGGCAGGTAATACTCGTTCGTTTTATTGAAATGAAGGTTTTTGTCGTCTATTAAATTATAAAGTTTAAAATATACAGGTCAGTCCAATGAATTTCGTATTACTACAAATATTTTTACCTATATATAGTATTGCCGATTGTTATTGTCCGCCCTGAAGTTAGCTGTAGATGGCTGCGCAGATTTGATTGTAGCATTTTTTAAATTTTTTTTTCACGAATAACACACATTATTATTCACCATTTTCTATTAAACTACAGAGTACATTTGTTTAATTGGAAACAATACCCAATATTTTGGGTAAATTCTCTTCGAAGAATTCCATCTTGTAATTGTTTAATTGACAGCCGCAATTAGAGCTATCAATTTATTCTCAACTGACATTAAATCGCTAGAATTGAATTGTGTGATTAAATCGGTATATACTATATAAACTGAGATCACGGCTCCACAGACCTACGGCATTTTAGCAAAGCTGAAATTTTGAAGACTAGTCTAATATGTAGTTAAGACTGTATACATACTCTAACTTGAAAGTGGGGACCTTTCGAAGATAGCGCCAGCTTAAGGTACAGGTCAAGGTTGAAGTTAATCTATCAAGCTTTAATTTTAAATATATTACGGACTATTTCAATACTCATCATAATCACCCAGGTCCCAGACCAATCCGATGGCTCAATCATCTTCCCAGACAGAGATATACAGTTATTTGGCGCTACCTCTGAAAGGGCCCCACTTTCAAGTTACAGAGTAGGCATACTGTCTTAACTACATATTAGAATAATTTGCTGAAATGACGTAGGTCTGGTGGATCTGGGATCTTGAACTAACACACATTCCTAATTAAAATCGGTGCACACATTTGTTATTGTTAATTGACGTCTTTGAATGAGAACATGACCGATTTTTTATTATGATTTGGTATTTTTCAGAACTTATTCATAAGATAGATAGATATATAGATATTTTAATAATTTTTTTATTGTTTAATCTAATCATATTGTCATATACAATACACCAATATACAGAGTGTTTTTGTCAGCACCACTTTAAATGGATTTAGTTTTAGATGCTGTATTAAAGCCTAATATAATTTTTAAAAAAAAATCTCAAAAATGAAAAAATGATTTTTTCAAACAAAATAAATAATAAAATTATCGTTGATAAAATAATTTGTCAAGAACGACGCACGCAAAAATATGAAACGAGATTAATTTGATTTTCTTTCAGATTATGTTTCGCAGCATCTCGTGAAGGGCATTTGCTGGATATTCTGTCTTATGTTCACGTGAGACGTTTTACGCCGGCCCCTGGATTGATATTTCACGTAAATATTTATAATTGTCTAAAACGATAACTTTTAGAGGTCGCTGTGTAAAAGTATGGCGTGAGGCCATAAATGATAGTTGTGGATTCGGTTCCAACTCGGGAGGAATGATTTTTATTTCTCTGTTCTCACAGACACTGTGCGGTCTTCAATTCTTATTGGTTGAATGAAATATGCTGTGTAGGTAAAGGGAGCCTAGTGTTAAACCTTTCCGCTCGCCTCTCCGTCGAGCTCTGGAGGCATTCTGGAGCCGCGCTTTGCACCGATATAGCGATTATTTCGTTTTCTCGTATGGGAATCAACCCAACAAGTTGTCGCGTTTACAGTTACACGCTTGTATTCCTGTGCCACGGCTGGCCTATATAAAAAATCTAAAGGTTATATAAATAATTTAATTATTAATTATTATAATTTAATTAATTTATTTGTGTTACAGTCATTGATAGCAGTGGCTATGGTGTTGTACGGCACAATCGACTCTCTGATCGACTTTTTCTCGTTCACCGCATGGATTTTCTACGGAGGCGCCATGCTGGCCTTAATAGTCATGAGACACACCAAGCCGCATGCACCACGACCGTATAAGGTGGTATATATATAGCATAGTTGTATGCTTGCACCGCTCAATATAAGACAAATTTAATATATCTCCTCATTTACCAGGTGCCAATAATAATCCCGTACGTGGTGCTCATAGTGTCCACGTACCTGGTGGTGGCGCCCATCGTGGATAAGCCTCAGTGGGAGTACTTGTACGCGGGCGCGTTCATACTGGCCGGCCTACTGGTGTACGTGCCGTTTGTCAAGTGGGGGTATTCTTTGCCGTTTATGGGTGTGTTAAATGGATTTTTTTGTATTTTATTGTTTTTTTTATTTTTGCTGTTGTTTTTTGCGGCATTTAGTGTCGACGAGTTGTATTCCCCTTAAGTTAGCCTTTCTGAACTTTTGCGGATTGTTCACTTCAGAGAAAATTACGTGACAGTAAAAGGCAACGTGGCAATAATACTGTTTTGGCAAAATATGTCGAAGACTGACGTCGTTGTAAAATGAAACAATTGAAGAAAAATATTTAATGATCTACAATAATGAATCATTAATTAACTTGATTATCATCGATTGGATAGTTCTTTAAATATATATATTTGAATTTTGCGCTGTATACCGCACACTTCAGGGTAGGCAGTAGAGGGAACATAGAGTCAAGACAGTTCGTTTCCCTTTTCTGTCGAACTCTGGAGGCTTTGCGTGTTGAGTGGCGAATGGAAATCCAACCCACAATGTGACCCTGCGCCACTAATAGCTTCATGAAAAGATTATTTATATTTACATTTTTATTGTTAAATCGTAAAATATATTTATTTTCAGATAAAATAACTGTTTTCTTGCAAATGGTGCTGGAAGTGGTGCCAACGTCGACCACCTTTGAATATTAGTCGCGCTGGACTATAAAAAAGCATTTTGGCGATTTGGCTCTTAATAATATATTTTTTTATGTAATTGAGTCTTAAATTGATTGATACGACATATAAATGTTAACAACTAATTACATAACTGTAAGGAATTATCAAATATCAATCAAAATGTTTTAAAAGTCCGACTCAATGTGTTGATGAATTCATTATTTTTTGACTGATGTAACAGGTTTGGTTCCTTTATGTATTTTATAATGATTGTTTACAAAATTGAAATTTATATTAATATCAATTAAAATAGTTTGTATTGTTATTTTATAATTTTCTACAACAAAGATCTTATGAAATGGAAAAATTAAATGTAATAATTATTCTTTATTTACAATATAGAATAATATTGTGCAACAGTGTTCCCAAATGTTTATTGATGTCTAAGGGTTTTAGGTTTTTTTTTTTTAAATTTTACTTAGAAATTTTTCACTTCTCATTTCATTAGTTTGCACGAATCATTCCTGTGGGCACTTGAAGTGAGATTTAGCCAAATCGTTGTTAGGACTGCCAATATATTATTAATTCTTTTATAAAATTTATAAAAATAAAAATATCGAAAAATATTCAATATTTATATTGTTTATATAAAACATAATACTTGTGGAGTGTGGCAAATCTCTTGGCTCAAAGCCCTGTTCGCGTCACTATGAGTGATTGTGCTAAACTCATAGTTTGTAGACTTCACTTCATTCGTAGTTAACCTCAGTTTAGAAGTAAGATAAATTGTTTTTAATCGTTTTTTTTATTATGTATTATACTTATATTATACTTTCTTTTGCAATATATTTACTTACAGGGGATAGGTAGCGAAATGTAATTAAGTAAATTATATGTTAATTTCAATAAAACAGACGAGAGAATAGAATTTATAAAAATGTTATAACTATTTCTTAAATTTAAGATATTTAAAGGAGCCCCACATATGATGGTACTGAAAATTATATGGGTATATTACTTGTAATATTTTATAATTGCTTGCATTTTTAAAAATTTTGAAATATTCTAATTTTAATAGAATTTATATGAAGTACCTACTAGGATGTGGGGTTAATTGTAAATGAAAATTCAAGTTAAGACCGTTACACTATCCCATATTAAAGACTTAAAGTGTGGTTTTTAACTAACAATTAACAAATGGACAGCAGGTGTTTGCGATCGGTAAAAATTGGTCCTATCATTCCTTACCGGGGCAAAAGGAAACTGTTCTTCTACGTTGATTTTATTATCTTTATCTTTTTATATTTAGGAGATATTTTTTTATAGGTTATATCCTTATTCGTAATTTAGTACGTCAAATTAATCATCTGTATTTCTTTTGAAGTATTAGAAAACTGATAATTCATGAAACGTACTTAATTTTGCAATACTTAGAGTAGACCGACGTATGAAGTTAGTAAAGCTTATAGGTATGTCCAAAATAACCATTAGCTATTAAATGAATTGCTCCCATTATATTGACCTATTCCTGTAGAGTAGATATCTACATATATCAATTACTATAATATACGTCTGTTGTCTACGTACCTTCTACATTGGGCACACAAATACACACAACTATGTGATAGCGATGGGTAAACCTAATTGGTTTTTATTTTGTGTAACTACTGTTTAAAATATCGAACCTATACTTACATAAAAAATTACCTATGTACTTATCTCTAAATAGAGGACAGATTTATTTATTGTTATACACTACCAGTGAATTAAATGAAATTTTAATAAAGACATTTGAAATCTATTGTTGCTGTGCGTTTTATTTCGTATCATTTAATTTAAAGTAACCTTTATTAAAAATTATTATATTTCTAAGCAACACTTTACTTTTAATTTTGGTAAAAATCTAAATAACGATTCGTTGTCGTGAACAAATGTTTTATTCTTCAAACGTAATAACTATTTCGCATTTACTAAGTATGCGACAGGTCGCGGGTTCGATTGTAACTCAAAGAAATGAAACATTTAATATTTTTATTTTCTCAATCTGGTAAGAAGGCAAAGCGCGGCATTGAACTATGTTACTCAAACCGCTCTAGAATTCGACCGAAAGTGCTATTACGTACGGACACTAGGTTCCCAGGTTGCCTCTGCCTACCCGACGTGAGTCGACATTTTACCATTAAGAGAGTTATGATTTGAATATAAATAGTAGAATATTACTAATTTGATTTACTTGCGACTTAAAAAAGTAGGTAAAGGAATTTGAAATAAAAATTTAAATATATTTTTTTTAACAATTTATTGTTGTCAATAAACAAAGATCACAGATCTTTGAACATTTCTATACCATTTAACAAAATATTTTGGCTTCTATTTTAGACTCGGAACCTAAATTTATTACTTATATGGTCTTCAAATATCGAGTATAAAAGCTACTGCGTATTTTATTAAAATACATACAATTATATCGATACATCGTAATTTACGGATATCAGTGCAAAAATGGCAAAAGTCCCACAAATTAAAAAAAATCTTTTAAAACTATTTGAGATTGAGAATTCGGTATGCACTCACAATATAAAAATAATAAAAAAAAATGTTTGTGTCACAATAATAAGCCACGTCCTAAAATCGAAAGATAATTTATTCGATTAAGACTCGTTACGAGGGGTCGCCAATTGAGACCATCGATGTATATTGAAAGTAGCTTATTGTTTTTGCCCGACTGCGCCACGCAAAAGTGGGTAATGTTACATAAACCACTCTCCCAGACGAACACCACTTCTTATGTTTATCTGACAAAGTGACAGCAAAGCCTTTATGTTATATTTATATATTCTTTAATATTTATATAAATTTACGAATGTTTCGTGGTAAGCAGATATAGAGACTGCGATCCATTTTTTTTAATATTTTATTTTATAATAATTAAATGACTTTTACATTACAACGAAATCATTTGTTTTTTACCTTCTTCGCACGTGGAAGACATACAAAGAAAAAATAATATATATTAAAGTTTTTATTAATCATATAACATTTAAGATGTAGATCAAAATTTAAAATGAAAAGATCACAATAAAAGATTCATTCACACGCTTTATTCCGTACAGCACGGTACAGACCTAGAGTCGAGACACTGCGTTCCCCGTTTAGAAAAATGAAATTAATTCACTTCCCCGAATGGCGAACGAACCCACAACCATCGCGTTTACTAGAACCACGACGTACCAACGTGCCTTAAATATTATAGTTTGGATCACTTTATAACATAAAAAACCTCAATTGACAGGGCCATAAACATCTTCGTAATTATTGTTGCTACGCGTTCAATGACTGACGGTACAGGCAGTTTTATTTTGCTTAATAAATTAGTTTTGGCATTGAATATTTGTTAACTAAAAGGAATGTAGAATAATATCTAATAACAATTTATGGCTTTTATTAATCTAGTCTAGTTTTTTTTTCAGCTTCACGTTCTATCGCATAGAGCATTGTAGGCAGAAGGAGCCTAGAGTCAAGACACTTCCCCACTTTATAAATAAGAAAAATTAAGTATTTTTAGTAATATTAATACTAAGAATTTGATTCCCATTCAAAGGAATATCTTTGAATGGGAATCAAACCCACAATTTGTCCACTTGGAAAATTTTAAAAATTGAGGCTTTTTGTTTTATACTTATCACAAAGTCAAATTTTTATAATAATTCATATATAAGTTGACCAAATATAGGCAATAAGTAATATAAAAACAACACTACATTATACAAGCGGTCTTTTTTATAAATAAAAATAAGGAAACACTAACATTTCTTATAAAATTCATATTACTTTTTCCTTCATTGGTATAAAAGCAGAGTAACTTAAATTTACTGTTCCATATCTAAACTAAAATGACAATAATTTTATATCATATCACAATATTAACCCTCGTTTTAATTGTATAAAGATCTAATGAACTCGACAGGCAGTAGGCAGTAAATATTTATTATAATAAATACAGCAGAATCTAGGGAAAACTTTATCACAGGCTTACTTTTAACTAACCTAAAATGCAGGGTTAATATGGTGAATTCAAGAAATCTTCAATAAATTATTGTCATTTGTCAAACTAAAATAAAACCTACATATAAAATGAAAAGAGAGTGGACACAAGCTAATATTGTATCTTTTTATACAATATATATCGAGCCATGGAGAAGAATGTTGTTAAATTGTAAAATGGTATAATAATTATTATAATTCTTATTTTCAGCCAAAATATTGTTTAAATGGTATAAACTGACTTAGATTCTCATTGCATTTAAGGCGTTTGGATACTCACACATATATAATAAATCTATAGGATAAATTCTATAATTCTACAATAAACTTAGAACCTAAGGTGAGGTTTATTTTTCATCATGTGCCTGAAACAAATTAAAAAAGTTAAAACACAATTATGAAAAAATAAAACTAAGTGTTTTATGTAAGCTTATTAATTTCTTACAAATCTGTGAGAAAATAAGAGATGCTTCAATGTCGGTTGTTTCTAGAAACAATGCTTTTTTCAAGTAAAGATAGATCTTATAAAACCATTTCAATCCAATAACGTTCGTTGTAGCTTACCACATAACTAAAATATTACGGCTGTTTTGTAGCTTGTAAAAGAATTTGGCGGTATATTTATGTAATGAATATATTGTGAATAATATATTTCCATAACTTTAAAGAAAAATATACGTTTAATTAATTACATTTTTATAGCACCCCTTCATTTTTATAGTATCCCACACAGAGCAGAACAGGCAGAGGGACCATTGTACCCAGTGTGCCAATACATTCTGTTCCACTATCTGCCGAATTCTGGAAGTTTTACGCGATAAGTGGTGGAAGGCCACGCCTCGTCTTGCTTCATTATCAGAGCGCAGAAAAGAAAATATTAAATATTTGATTTCTTCGAGTGGGAATCGAACCCACCAATTCTCGATTTATTTTAGAGACAACATGTAAAGTAAGCACAGCAATGTGTTTTGTTGGCAGAATGAATGAAAACTCATTCCTCGATTGGAAATCGAATACACAGCCGTTCATAATAGTCTCTTGTCCGGATTAAATTTAGATTGAGTGACGATATCACACATACTTGTCGAGGGTCTCCCAGAAGCGGAGCAGCGCGGCGCGGTCGAGGTGGCGCTTGGTACGGCTGAGGTGCAATACGGTGACGGCCCAGCGGGCCACGTTGCCGTCCAGCTTCATCTCGTCGAACTTCAGGTGGAACGCGCAGACTTCACAGACACACACACACATATTATAGCATTCCATTGATTAACTTCTAACACGAACATAAAAATAAAGAAGGCAACGCACGCTCGGAATTGAGTTCCGTCACTTAAGTGGCAATATTGTGAAAATTGAGGAATAGTGTTACGAGGGAAAGGTAATAAAAGTACATATCTTATAATTCCAATTAAGAATTGAACTCACCACTAACAAAGTCATGTAGGCCTCAGAAATAAACTTACTATTAGCAAATATTTGAACAGGATTGCCATCCCATGGCCAGCCTTTAAACTGCCACGCGGGCCCTTGCACGAACACCGCGACCACGCGGTCCCACTCCGCGGCTGACAGCCGCCCTGGATTGTCTACTACGCGGTATGGTACCTGGTGAGGATGGGATATTTATTGATTTTTTCAAAAAATACTGTGTTATTGCATGCACTAAAAGACTAAATATTCACTATTTAAAGAATATTTTGTAGTAAGAACTTTTTTATTTTTATAAAATATTTCGGGATACTAAATAAAAAACGACAGATTTGATAATTTACCTTGCCGTGTGCGGGATACACCCGCACACAGTACCACCAGTGGGAAAGTAAATTGGTTGATTTTTTTAATTTATGAACAGATTAAAATAAGACTAAAAACTGTGTTTCTTCATCTTAACCAATGCATTAAGCAGTTTCTGAGATAGATATTAGAGATGCACAAGCACTCAGACGAAAAAAAATTATAATACCCGTTTTGAGTGTTACAAGTTTAGTATAATTAATTTCTTCCATGTACATATGGCAATCAACTACATTTAAATTATACATATAAGTACATTAAAATGCACTTGTTAAAACAATCCTGAACAGACCGTTATTGTAGTAGCATTGTTAGGTACTTGGTCACCCGTTGGACCTTTTCTTCTCTGCAATAATACTTCATTTTCACGAACAGCTCCTTCTGCTTTTTTCTGTTCAACTGGTACAAACCTTAGCAAAAATTAAAGTAAAAATAAATATACGATGTCACATATCTGATATGACATGACAATGACAGAAGAATGCTTAAAATATATTTATATTTTTTATAACAAGGACTAAACAAAGGCCACATTGGACGATTTTGCCACGAAGGCCACATTGCTTAAGAACTTTTTTAGTTACATGCTGTCCAGTGCAGTGCATCCAGTTTATAGCCGTATTTTTAAGACATTGTAAGTTGGTATAGTTCAATGTCATGCCTTGTCTTGTTACCAGAGTGAGGAAATGAAACTAATACATTAGTAGAATCGAACTTGACCATCGCCTTTTAATGCAGACGGTGTCCCCTGCACCACAGACGCCTTTGGATATGACATATAGACAAAAATAATCAAAAAAGACAATACCCACTTGAGTTCCTGCAGCATATCCTTCACATTATACATAGTGATGAGGGAAGTAGCGGCGGCGGGGATGATGATGATAGGTGTGCGGGAGGGGCGCTTGCCGCCAGAGGGGGGCCGCGCCGCCGCCACTGGTAGCAGTTCGCGCCGGCCCGGCGTACCGGGGATGGGGCCGTTTTCTGTATTATATTAATTATTATTAGTTAATAATTATAATTATCATGTAATAAGTTCTAAGTTTGATTGTTTTACAATTCAAAATAAAATTGGATGGAACTTAATTTTCTGCAATGCAGTATTCTTCCTTAAAACGTTACAACAAAGAAGATTTGATTCTGCAAATCTATGTAGCAAGAAAAATAGTTTTAATTTAATATTAAGTTTGTGTCATAACTCATAACACAATTTTAAGAAATAACTGTACAAAGTGACTGCTAGAAATGAATCTTATGGATGTATGGTAAGTAAATATTTAATACTCTATACAGGGTTACTTATAGAACTCACTTGTGATTTCACATGTTTTTGCAATTTTGATTGAAGGTTTGATTGAAGGTTTTGATTTTAAACATGTTTTTGCATTACATATATTTTTTAAATTAACGTTAATTATTTGCAATAATGAGTAGCCAACTATTTAAACATGTTATCAGGCAAAATTCTTAATTTCAAGGACTGCGATAGTGAAAACATACAAATAGTTGTCATGGTAAAAACAGTTTCAAATAGGTCAGTATTCCAACTACACCATAATAACTTCAATATCACTATCGTAATATTGAGAAAGTAGAGAATGGAATGTCTTAAGACTAGGTTCCCTCTGCCTACCCTGCTCTATGAGGGATACAATGGTGTAGTATTGAGGTGTTGTATTTCTAGTAAAACCAAACTTACGTGTCATTTGTCGAGGGTGGTTTGGTGTCTGAGGAGCTCGCGCTGGAGCTGGCGCACTCGGACCTTCTGTCACCGACTTCAATGTCATACCGTGATAGGTCCCCATGGTGTCGATTTTGAAACCCTCGGTTTCTGCAAAATAAATAAGCTTATAAACTATATACTACAACTATCCTATTCAAAAATCCTACAAATTATATCCATAGAGTAGAAACGTAAGTAATTTATTTTTTACGTAACTGTCATTGATTTTTGAAATAAATACACTACATCACTATATATTTATTAAAAAATTATTAACACTAGGTTCGTTCTGCTATATCCCACACACAATGGTATAGCTGCTGTGTGTGGAGGAATTATGAATAATAAAATTGTCTGTGCTACTCCATCTGCATTCTTTTAATGGCAGAAAAACACAAAGAATTTGGTAGAAATGTTCATATTTAAGGCATTTTAATTTTTCTTTTTATAATTAATCAAATAAACTGACTGATCAGTGGGGAATGGAGTGTCTTAACACTGATGTTCCCTCTGCCTACCCTGCTGTGTGCAGGATACAGTGTGAAGCTGAAAAAAATAAATAAATTGATAATTTAGTTTATAATAGCATAAGAGAATGGTGGAATATGAATGAAAAAGATGGACATGGATTCAATTCTCACTTAAAGGAGTGAATTATTTCATTGTCACATTTTTATCATTTTATTTTTTCTCTTGTACAACATGTAGTGCTTTACCAATAAAAAGTAGAAATACAGTGGCTGAACACTAGGTTCCCTCTGCTTACTCTGCTATATGCAGAATGAAATATGAAGCTGAAAAAAAAAAACAATAATTGAACTGTAATCATACCTTCTTTCTGTCTAATAAATCTTTCCTGATCGTATCTGTTATACTGAGTTTGTTGTGTGGGGATGGTAGACGGTGGAGGCATTATTACAGGTTGAGGCCGAGGAGCTCCGGGCCTGCCCTCTTCTCTTGCTCTTATGCTACCCAAAAGAGCCAAAATACTCTTTGCAAACGTCTAAAAACATTCAATATCAACATCTTAAAATAAATTATCTCATCAATTGAATCTTCTAATAGGATTGGCTTAGATTTGCTTAAAAGTTGTTGTGGTGCAGTTGGACAACAATTGACTGCAACCACTATGGCTGTGGGTTTGATTCTCACTCTCACTTGGGGTAATGACTGTATTCAATTTATCTCCCTCATTTCTCAGATAGTGGATACTTCAATTATATAAAATAAGTATTCTTAAGCTAAATAGTATTTAGTAACCTTTCCATTGCTCTGTAATATTGTAGTTCTGGTCCTCCACTGTCTCTCTCGACTGATAATATCTTTGGTTAGATCAACATCATAATCTAATATTGCTCTGAGGTCTGAACCAACAACTCCCAAAGTGTCAGAATAATCATTACTTTTAATTGTTGTTCTCTTTTTTGCTAAACGTTTTGCTTTAATGGCAGCAATCTTTTCAACTGACATAGCCTCTGAAAGTGATCTAGAAGAAACACACAGAATTATTTAAAATATGAATATAGTGATATAAAATATATCCATGATTAAAATCTTTAGAATTTACTTTATATTATCAACTGTGACTGAAGCTTCTTTAGGTGCATCAAGGCGAGCTGCCAACTGTTCTCGTACTTTTTGAACATGAGTCTCCTCAATGCGAGGTTTTTTTGCTGCCGATTCTCCTCCATCATTATCATGTGCTCTTTTAACCTAAAATAGTCTTAAATATCAATTTGGAACTAAATTAAATGAAATCTATTTTTTTAGTAATTGATAGATTAATAAGACTACGCTTTTTTAATAAAGTTTCACCTGAGTTGATATTTCTAATGGAGCACTTTTATCTATAGAAGCACAAGTGGCAGTTTCACCATTTAAATAAGCAAGTAGTTCCTTACGGTCAGGACGTCTAACAGGTGGAATATTTGCGGCCTGCAAAGGAAAGTAAAGTTATAATATAAGTGTTAATCTTAAGAGATAACCTCATGTTTATGTTGAAATTTACTTACAGCTGCTTGCTTAACATAAATCGGATGGGTCAGGGGTACGTTTTTGAGTATAAATAGCAAACATTCCAGTGTGTAATATTCTTTGTCACTACCATCCTTTCCAGATCTAAACATAACGTAAAAAGTCACAACCAAATAAAGTTACCAAATCCTAAAAAAAATCTATGTATGTATACATATCAAACTTACTTACCCCCACATAAGATAGTTAGTTTTAACATTTTTGGGCCATGAAAATTCACCAAATATAATTTGATTATCACGTTCTATAATTTCTTTTTTATTTACGTTGTACTGACGAAGTAAACTAAGGGGGTCCGCCATGATTACGTCGTATTATTGGCGCTGAGTGAAACTGCACTATTATTGTCAGATATCAATATTAAAGAACACTCATTTATACCACAAACATAATTCTATAAGCACAGAAAGATAATAAAAATAAATTTTATAATAATGAACTAATATTCAACTCTGGCACCGTGTCAAGTACTCCATGTTTAAATGCAGCTGTCAAAGCATTATTCTAGAATTCGAATCCTAATTATAGATAAGTAAATAATGATCGGGAAGTTTTTACTTGTTGTAGTTACATATTACCTATTATATTACAAATATTGTAATTGCTTTTAATATAACTCAATACTTAATAATTTTAAGTAAATATAACTATAATTAAGGTATAAAAGTATTAAAAAAGTTATATTATAATTTTGTATAACATCGTCATGCTTTTTGAAAATAATTCGTGAATAATTTATTTGAAAATTATCCAGATTCAAGAGGTGAAAAAATGCATTCGTTATATTTTTCTTATTTAGAGTTTAGAAATTAGGTTTAGCTATGGTTTTAGCATAAAAAAAAACTTGACAGATTAAAAAACTAATAATAAAATATGGTGTCTAATATGGCTGCCGGTCGATTCTTATTTTATTAGCATTTATTGTTAATTTTTTATAAATAACTTCCTTAGATTCTATTATTGTGTTAATATGACAGAGAATTGATATTAAGAAAATCATGACTTCAACTCCAAAGTCAGAGAAATGCACACAAGGTAAGTAACGCGTTTATTACATTCCTTTTTAATATTTAATATTTTGTAGTTTACTATTTATTCATAGCAAATGTAAATAAAATTCAATTCTATAGGACTTTTAAATATGTGACAATTTCTAATGGTGTATTAAATCACAAGTATTGCATCCACTTATACTTTAAATTAGCGTTCATTGTAAAAGTAAAGCAATATAATTAATGTTTTGAAACTAATATATTTGTTAGAAAAATTAAAAATAATGCATGTGCTTGATGTTTATTGCAATAATGAACAATAATCATAAATCAAAACAAAACTACTTTGACTATGTTTATAAATATTTTAATAATTGTGATTTTTCTTATTTATATTTCATCGAATATTTAATTTAAAATTATAAAATTCAAATTGGTAAATACCAGCATATTTATGCTACGTCTATTAAATATAATAATAAATTATTATTTTGAAAATATTTACGTAGCCATGTTTTATAAATATAAAATAAAGTGATATCTGATGTAAACATTTTGACAGAGATATAATATTTTGCTGCCTAGTTTTAGATGTAATTTAGATATTTTTGATTATTTTAAGCCTTAATACATTTACTTTTAAATTGAAATCCTTTTTGAATGTCCTATTTTAACTGATTTATAAAAATTATTAGCTTTATTCTAATTTGACAATAGAATTGTCATTGTAAATAAAATTATTATTAATATGCTATATTTTTACTTCACAAAATTAACATGGATATAAGTTCTCTAACACCTTAATTATCTATTCCTGTTATTGAAATACATATATGTAAGTTATAATGTTCCATTAACTATACTTTTCTAATATTTTTTCTGCTAAGTGCAAGCAATTTAACTTGCCAAGTAGATTTCTTGGAACTATGTTTAAGTTTATTTTCCCTTTTAAAATAATTAAATATCTTTTCATATGTTCAATCTGTGTTCCAACAGTATATTTTTGTTTTCAATAATTAAATTAATAGTTAATAGTTAAAAAGTATTAAATTAATAGTTACAAACTCCCGATACAAAAAAGTTTTAAAAGGAAACCAAACAACTAGAAAAGAATGCAAGCTGATAATCTTCAATTGGACCTGGATATGCACCAAGAACTTCATTAAGACATCTTTCAACAAAGAAAATAACAAAATCAGAAATTCGAATAGGGATACAATACCACAGACAGATATTCAGACATCTATCCCATGCATACATATTAATGTACACAAACTCATACACCCATATTCACAGGCACATGAAACTTTTTTTAATGCACTTCCATTTTCTTTGGAGTTGAAAATAAAAATTTACTATTACTATATTTTTTAAAATGTATTATTTTTGATTTTATTCTTCAGAAAAAAGTTTGACAACTACTTGCAAACATAACATCTAGTACATTTATAATAATAAATTCAATATTACATACATACATAGATACATGCTCTATCCCCAGCAGGGTAGGTAGAGAGAGACTTAGTCCACTGTTATCATTGCCATTCTTTCTTTTCTCATTTGTTTGACGTGCCCAAACCAAATGAGCATATTCTACTTCATCCTCGTCTAGTACCTTTTTTTACATCGGTGGGAAATGCATCTACGAAGACCGCCAATACGGAAGACAAGTGCCTTACGTACGTGATGAGCAGTACTGTAGAACTCACCGGTGAATCCGATCTTACCCATTAAAACCCAGCGGAAACCCTCTCCACCAAAATGAGACGCTGCAGGATCGCTCGCGCAAACTACTACGACGCCCCGGTGGAAGACCCGCCTGCTATCTTCGCTAGTCCCTGCCATTCTGTGTCAATGATCTCTTCATTGCGGATTTGATCAGCTAGGCTGACTCCGCATATACTACGAAAAGAGGTCGCATCTCCATAGCATTTATCTTTCTGCAATACAGACAGTTCACTGTCGTATAACTGCGTCGTTCGTATAACCACATCTCGTATCTCCCATCACTTCATGCAATAATTAAATAATAATAATTAATTAAATCTTGCATTCCGTTCTTTCTTAATTTCTTTTAAACATTTGTCTTATTCGCGTTCACGCTTAGACCATTATTTTCACACCCTTCTTTCAATTCCACATAATCAATGTTGCTACAATGATTTCCTTTAAATAAAATGAAAACTATGCAGTTGTGTCTATTTTATTATAGTGATTACATTACGACAAACAACTTTGATACTTGTTCTCAACGTATAACGGTACTATTTAGAATACTAGAGATTACCTCTGAGGTTGAAGACGCGATATTATGTATGCTATTCAGCTCGCTCCGGAGCGCAGTCCGTTCGACTTATTTTATTAATATTCCTGCGGTTAATGCTGAAAACCACCGAGCAGCTTGTATAAATGCCGTTCGAGTCGTTCGCTCTCTGCGAAAAAGAGGTCGAGTATTCTCATTCAAATTTTAAATATCTATATATTATTAATTTTTCATATTTTATATATAAACCCCAAGGGTTTTGCATACCTAGTTTGGCAAATCGAGGTGTTAGCATCGACATAAAACACCTTATATCTTTAAGACCAACGTAAAGTTTAGTCAATTATGTATATATCGTTTCATTATATGTTTACGAGTCAAGACTTAACTTAGTAAATAACTTTTGAACACATATTGTTGCATTTAAAGAAATTAAAAAGCTTAGTTTAATATTGA
Organism: Heliconius aoede; assembly: GCA_037355905.1. NCBI lineage: Eukaryota > Metazoa > Arthropoda > Insecta > Lepidoptera > Nymphalidae > Heliconius > Heliconius aoede. Next base: position 2,362,523 of record JBAIZZ010000173.1, on the reverse strand, counting down.
TTAATTTATGGATAGTACAAGTTAATTTAATATTATTTTTCTAAATGCATCTTTATTTAAAATAAATTCTGGGACATAAAGATGTAACAGAAATTTATTTCCCGCTTATTTGTAAACTTGACATGTTTAGAATCCAATCTCAATTATTTTATACCTTTTTGGAGCTATTAATTTCATTTTAAGAAGAAAAAATATATGTAAAACTCGAACGACTTTAAATATGTATGTGAATTCTATGTAATCGATGATTAAAATAAATAAAGTCCCGGTCTGCAGATAGTTTCTAACTCTGTATGCTCTGGCCTATCTGCTAAGGCAAAATAACGGGACCTCGTCAGTCGACAAGAGTTCAAGTGCCCAGCGTTTATTTTCTTATTACTCAAATGCATGAAAATGATTAAGTAACTAGATTTAGGTATTTTCAATACCTAAAATAGGTGTGTCATATTATTTAATGAATTATTGTAAACAAATTATACTATTATGGAATTTGATTTGATATTACATTATATTTGTAATATTACATAAAGTACAGTGGAGTGTCTTAACACTAAGTGCCCTCTGTCTGCTTTGTGTGGGATTCAGGAGACACTGATTCAAAAGTAGACATTTGTAGTCTTAAATCTTTAAAACTATTCGACGACCATAAAGCTTAAGGCTGAAGATCCGTTATAGGGAACCAATTTGCACCATGCACAAGTCGTTATTTCCTCAATTACCCTAAGCTGTTCACGTAGCCCGTTTGCGCAAACATTGCATGCGATGTTGCGATTTTCACGTGTGGATCTTGATTTATGTCTTAAGACATTTGTTGCTGCAGGTGCTAGATTGCCGTACCTCACCTTGACTCCGTCCATAGCATAAGGATCTGTTGAATGTCGTTTTTACTAACAAAAGTGAAAGGCCCGACCAGTCCAGTCCAAATGGCTCGTCTCGAAATCATTCGTCGTTAGATTTAGTGGCATATGACGTTGAGCTCATGCTTGGTGGCTGGTGTGCGGGATTGTGGCTCTCTTAAATGATTTTATATTATTTTGACCTTATCTGTAATTGCTGGGTATGTAATGTTGTTTGGTGCGTTGTTCTCGTGATTTGAAAATGTCGTAACAAATATTTTAATTTTTTTTTATTGTTGTAACGTTTTTTTGTTCTATTATTAAAATTAGTTGCAGCCATTCCCAGTCTAGCCCAGTCACTTACACTCATTTACATGTATAACACCCAATTTTTTTTACATTATCGGAAATTATCGTAATCACGCAGAATACTTACCTTTTCCTAAGACAAAATTTTTAGCTGGGCTGTTAGGGTTCCACGTCAGATCTTCGTTTTTTTATATCAGCAGAAAGTGCTCATTATGTGACCAAGTTTTCCTAAAGGGGTATATTAATTTATCTTATAGACGAGACAGGCTGCTAGGATTTCCCTTTAGATATTTACACCTTCAAAATAATATACAGCTTATGTGTTGATAAATATTATTAATTTATTATCGTACCTCAAAAGGAAAAAACGGAAACGGAAAGAAAAAAAAATTGTCATGGGTTCGTGTGGGGAAATCAAACTTAAATTAATATTAAATATTCACTTTGAGTGCAAAAAAATTAAAGCTTCTTAATCGACGAAATGAAAGATACGACCATTTATGCATCGGTTTTTGCTGCATTTTCTAAGAAATTCGCCGCGTTAAAACTAGGTTTAAGGTACTTCCCGTTAGTTTATATACAAGGTTCTGCATTACATACCCTTATATAATTTCACTATATATTTTTCTATTTTGTTTGTATGAACGGAAATAGATATGAGATATATGTACAATAATAAATGCTTAAGCCTAGGTTATGGAATATAAAATAATATTTGAAATTCTGTAAATCTGAAAGTCTGTAAATGCTTTGTGAAGAACACGTCCAACGTTTGGTGCTCTACCACTGAAAAAAAATTCAGATTTCTGTTTTTACAGAAGTCATCACATTATGTAATATATTTGAATACATAAAACTGCGATAATCCATACAAATATTTATCATATCTATTTCCTATATATTTCAATTCTTCTGACGATGTAAAAAGTCTTTTGATTTTGAACTACTCAGAGTTTTATCAAATATTGCGCTTATACTTTACAACATTTCTATATACGATATATACGAATTGTTCGACATATATATATATATAAATTATAAAATAATTGAAAATGTCCAGATACAACGGCTGGACGTACTATGTAGAAGGTTAGGAGTAATATAATCCCGTTAGATTAGGTATCGCGATCGGGCTAGTTTATTGGAAAGTGAGTTGCTTGGACCGTAGCCGGTGGCCGAGCGTGCCCCTGTGTGTGCTTTCTGCCAATCGGAAGAAAAAGTTTCAATCGAAAATTATTAACCACTTCAATAGTCACTTCTTTCTATTTGTATCCGCTTGTAATGTTTTTATGTGATATTTTCTAGTTCGCCGCAATTTTGCCGAGGAGATTTATAGTTTATGGTACTTGACTAATTCATAACAATTAAAGAAAAATAACTGCAGTTTATATATAAATTACATATATACAGTGTAATATATATATGATGTATGCGGGGTACAATGTGATGCTCAGAAAATATTATATGCATGTATCGAATGATTTTTCTATATAAAGATAATTTCTTTCTCTCTTTTCAAACATTTCTTTGTTTGTGAATTATATATATATGTTTCTGTCGATTTTATATTTAAATGAAATGTGCTCTTATATAGAACAGCTTTATCTATTTAACGATCGTTTTAGAATGAAAATGGATCGTTCTAATAATTGTTTTTCAATTTTATTTTATTATATTGCATGTCTAATACAGTTACGGCTGCCTTGCGTGTAACCCTGACTATCTGTTAATGGTCAGGTGACACAGTTATTTGGCACACTTTTAATTTACCTAACAAAGTGGGCAATTAGATTTTGATAAAATCTAATTTTCGTTGACAGATATAAATTCTTAACGTTATATTGCCACTTATCATATACCAGAATATAACTAAAAAACAGAGCTTGTCACATTTGTTTAAATAATTGCAATTTTAATTTATCTTTGTTATTGTTGTTATGTAATTAATTATTGTTTTGGATTGGTTAAGTTATACTAGAATATGTGAGGGCAGGTGTGTGGTGCGCAGGCGCAGCCGAGGAGATGCTTGGATTTGTGACTTTCACTCTCGATGGTGCGACAGCAGCGGTTCTAAGCAGATCGGCGCAGTGCCGTCGCGTCTGTGCCGTCGGTCGCACTTGTCGTTACGTTCTAACGCGTTGTCAATTCGCGGGTTTGCAGTCTAACATAGTATGCTTCGCTGCCTTGTTACTGTACATATTAGTTGCTCAGTTGGATATTGAAATTTTATTGTGAAAAATCGAATATTTTACAAAGTGCACGTTGTAATATGACATTATCTCGGTGCTGTGCAGAGTACAGACTAAACTGTGGATTTTCGTAGTACTGCACATGTCCAACTATTTGTAAAGTGGAGAGTTTGCATTTTATTCTATGCATTAAATCTTTTTTTAAGTAATACATAGTTACTTTAATTTAAAGAGAAAAAAAAACCCCATAGAAAATTTATTTAATTTTTTAAAATTAACATGAATTTCACTATATTGTTTATGCTGTACACATAATAGCTTTCTGTACCTACTTTTGTCCATAAATTTCTCCTGACCACTTAGTTTTACCTACATATTACTTGATTTAAAAATTTAAATTGTTAATATAATCTTGACAAATCGCATAAAGCTCGGTACGTCGTTCACTGCAAATAAATAATGACCTAATTGTACCTTACGTCTTCGCTATTTCGGTTCCTGAATGATCGTCATGTGTTGATACGACTTTGAATGTCAGACAGTGTCTCGTAAATACCCTTGTAATGGAATAACATATTCAGAGAGAAATTTGTTGCGAGTGCAGTGCGAACTTTCGAAGATTTCTAAAGGACAGACGCTCCCTTTTCTAGATATTCTGAATCTATCTATCTATCTTTAAATTAGTTATTGAATTGTAAAAAAGTTGGTTCTTACATATTTTTTTTTATGTAATAGTAAGTAATGACAGTGTGATTAAATATGTATTGTGCCGACATGCCGCATTACGACGAGAGTTTTATCCATGATGATAATCAGAACCAAAAACGGAACAAACGTAGTTATCACGTTTATAAAACAGGACTGAGTCCAATTAGTTTTATGGAATCTAACGATGTGATTCATGCCCTTGAAGGAAGAGGGACCAATGTTATCAAGAGAAATATTATCAACGTTAAACAACGTGGCCGATACAAGCCTGAGACCTCGACATCACAATGTAATTCTAAATCGAAATGTAAAAAGACCGATTTCATCGTAAGTCGTTGTCCGCCTATAAGTGTTTTTGATCCCAGAAAACTTTACGATATACAAAATAATAATGTGGTGTCTCTAACACCATGTAAAAGTTTTGATAATTTAACATTAAGACATGGTAAGCGAGATATATCGAAGGATAAGATGAGAAATGGAACAAGCCTTCAAAATTTAATGCAGGAGGATAGATTGAAACATTTTATTTCTCCGGTCGAAGATTGCCATGTGGCTCGTAGAGGAGATGTAAGAAACTCTTATTCAGTCATGGAAGCTCGCAGAAGACCAGTACAACGACGATTCTCCCGTAATACAGCGAACCCAGGTGTTGGAGTGTACAGAAAAATTTACATGGATGGAGCTGAAAACAGCAGTAATGGTAAACTATTTTACCTTATTTTACATTTATTGTATGATTATTATTAACAATATTTACGATATCGATAAATTGAGATTTTATAAATAAATAAATGCTAAAATTATTTCCCTGTACAAACGGAAGAGAATGTAAAATGCTTTCGGTTTTTCTCCTACGCATTTAATAGTGGAGTTTGTATATAATGGAATCGTTGATATTGTATAATAAAACGTAAGAGACGCGGGAACGATCTATTGTGTGTTCATATCTATTGTTGTTGTAATGTTAAGGCCGTTAATGAAATCTTAAATATTTACGTTTGTTTAATAATTTGGTTGTTGTTTACAAGAATACCTATAATATTATGCATTGAGATTTAATGTTGATTAAATAAAATAATAAACATATAAATAATAAATAGGAAATGCTAACTCAAAGAGGAGTGAATATATTAAATATATTTAATTTATTAGAAATGTGACACTTGCTAGTGTAGTGTGACACTAGGGTGACCCTAGACGAGTATATGTGTAGATGGGAGAGCTTGTGCCTGTTACCGTATTTAACCAGACCGTAACAAAGTCCGGCGATTTCAATTTTACGACTAAATTGATATGCAATATGTATCCATCTACATATCGAAGTGTAAAAATCTCTTTTAATGCTTTGTTTTTTTTTTTCTTTTCTAAATAAAATTATTTCTGCTCTAATTTCTAAAGATATTTTGCTATATATTTATATAAACTTGTTATTAAATGTTTTAAAAATTCGAAAAAAATATGGTGCTTTATTGCATTTACATTTCGTTGGTCTCACGACAAGTAGATAAATGGGCCAGAAGTGGATAAAGTGTTAAAGTGAATACTAAATTATCTCATCTACCCTTTTTATATATATGGTGGACGATGAAAAAAATATATTTATATTACTCTTAAAGTTGTGCTTGAATTTTGTGGTAAGAATATATTAAGCTTTAAAATGAATTTTGAATTAAGAATCTAATAACCCTCTTTCAAAAATTTCTTTACATTCTGTAAATTACTTCGACGGTGAATTATTATACAAGTAAATATTTTATTAGTGTTGCTATAAGATAGGAAATAAGACTTACTTATACTAGAAATTTTAAAATCATTTACTCGGCAATTCGCTTAGTTTATTAGTTAACTTGGCTGCCTTGAGAAAAATGGTAATATATTTAAAGTTCAATTACCACTTCTTTATTATGCTAATATGCTCAAGTGATAAAATAAATTTGTTAACGTTACCTAAGCAATGAAATAGAAACGTGTTATGCGCACTTCGGACATATAAAATTATATAATCTAATAAATTACAATACACACTCGCTAGCTTTCTTTGAGAGAGGAAAATGTTTAATATAATAAAATGAAGTTATAAGATTGTAGGTGTATTTTTAGGTCCTATTACTTATTGTAGCTTAATAATAAAAAAAAATGCTTAAATAAAAATATTTTACAGTCCTTAAAGAAATTGTTCTATTTTATCGTTAGATTAATTTTAAAAACATAATATAGAGGCCAGTCGTGGCGCATAAGCGCCTGTGATTGTAAACGTGATAGGTTGTGGGTTCGATTTCCACTCGTGGGAATGAATTATTTTATGTTTTCATGAGTTGGCGGTACCCTGCTATTTGTGGTGAAACTAAAACAATAATATTGTAACTAAAGTTTAACATTTCGTTGCCGCGCTTTTAATACAGAAACAGATTCAAGGTGTTTACGTTGTGGAGGGCCAGCTTTAGTCTGTGTTTACGATATGTATGACGCACTCGAGCCCAGGAAGCGGGCACGACCCGGCGTCCGTCCGGCGCGGGACGGTGCGGTGTCCTCAGTCCTCACTCCTGTCTCGGTCGTCACGCGTCGCGCACTGGGCGCGTCCTGCTGTCGCCTTCGCGTATATTTTTGGAAACGCCATCGTCATTGATAAAGCTGTGTTTACTTGTTGTCTGTCCTCCTACGCGTCTTATAGCAGTAGAAGCTTAGTAGTGTTGTTTTTTATATGTTGTGTTTCTAGTGATGTCATAAGCTTGTTGGATTCATCTAGTGTGCATATTGATTGACAAAACTCTGAATAAGTGTAACTTAATCAGGTAAACTTAATTATACATTTGAAAATTATTGTTAAACGTAATCAAAGCTTTTATACAAATTTGACCTACTTGGTAATTTTTTACATGCAGCCTTGTATCATTTTTATATGTACATATCATAAATAACTGTTGAATGATTCAACCTAAACATAACAGGAATTTACCTTTTATTTTGCCTCACAAATAAACAGAATAACTGTAAACATTTAATGTTAAAATTGTAACACTGCCATATATCCTCCTATATTACAATGAGTTTGATATGATACATAACTAATGTTGGGTCGTGGCGTATTTGTCGGACGTAGCTATTACGTCAACAATCCTTAGGATAATTAATTGTTATTACTAGTGTTATTATTTTACCAGACTTGGAAGTCTGTCTACAAGTAATTTGAGAGTTACACTGCTTTTATTGAAATAATTGTGCTTTGAAAATATTTAAAGGTAGAGCATATTCTAATTAGATGAACAATGTAAACTGTGTGTGATTTAAAAGTTACGAATTTATATGCTGCGTTTGCGCGTGGGTTTTTGTGATATTTTTGTTATAAATCTTCAAGTTTTTGATTTGCGGAATTAATACTTTGCATAAAGTTTATGTTATTAATTGTAATTAAATAGTATTAATTAAATTGTAATTAAATATTTTTTGGGATATTACATATGTAATAATTTTGATACTTACAAAAAAATATATTTAACAGCATTCTATTGGAAATTAAGATGGTTTAATAAAATTGTATGTACTGTATGAGTGAAAAACACAGCAATTACAGCTTATAGTAATAAGTAATAGATACAAATGTTCTAATGAACCTACTTAACTTTCATATAAAAAATAGTTTGCTGTTATTTTTCAATGATTAGTCACTACACATGCCCGTAAACGGTTGCAGAAAACGAGGTTTGCGGCGAAGCAGGTTCAGGGCATCGCGGATCCCTGCGCGGCGCCAACAAGCTAGCTCGTCGCGCGCGCTCCTTCAAGGACGACCTACTCGAGCGCATCTCCAACATGCGCTCGCCGGCGCAGCCTCCCCATCCGCCGCATCTCGCCTCCAATATCAGGTCAGTGCGTTATCTGCTAGTTAGCACGTCCGTCCATTGCCGCTTGGACTATAATATAACATATGACGTTTTTCAATGTATATTTTGTATTTTTGAGGCCTTACTAGGTAGTTGTTTTTAATGATTAATAAGTAGTAATGAGGCAGTAGCTTGTGTCAATTTACCATTAATGGACAAGGTTGAGTATAAGTAATATTGTCCATTAATGGGTAAATGGACACAATCTACTGCCTTTTTAACTAAACATATAATTATTAAGATTATTAATTTGTATGTACATGTACATACTTTGTTATGTTTTTCTTATCACCATCCTTAATTATCCAAAATTTGTGACAGTAATTAGCCTAATTAATTATTAAATCAGCTTCACGTTGTATCCCGCATACACCAGGGTAGGCAGAGAGAATCAAGAGGTGTTAATACACTCTGTTCCTCACTTTCCGCCGAATTCAGGAGGAGTTGCGTGTTGAGTGGCAGAACTTAACGCCGCGCTTTATCTACGCAACAGAGCGAAGAATCCTTTCTTTGCTCTGTTGCCTATATATACATTTAAATAATTAATTAAATTTAGTTTTATTTTAATTATTAATATATTACCACTACATATTTGCTACAAATGACGTACTATGAGAAGTAATTATTGTTCTATCGTACAACTTTTGTCCATATTTGTCATCACAACACGTTATCTTTCACAGTTGTGTACATTGCAATGAAATGTACCCGCGAGCTATTGCTTCTTATCAAAGATGATAATAACGTTGCTTATACATAAGTCTATTATCTTACTGGCAGCGATTCAAGAAAGTCGATCATAAGTGTTTTTTTTATACATTCATAAAAATAGATTAGATTGAAAAGAAAAGAGAAAAAAAAAGAAGTGTCCATCAACCTTTGTACGACGTTGTGGAACGTTTAATGCAGTATTTATTACATTAAAAGTAGCGGTTATTGTGAGTCACGGCTAGACTGTCGCGCGCATTAATGACATTGTCCGCTGAAATCTCATTAGTTCTGTGCGTGCGATGTCAAGTGATTACGTTTTTATGTTTATTTGCTGTGCTCTGGATGTGAGGTTATTTGAAAGTAGACCAGTAGACCAGTAGACAGTGTGTGAATAACAAGTGTAGGTTTGAATATCGTTGAGGTTCATGTGATATTCCATCCGTCTTAAATGTCGAACGTTGTGCGATCACCCGTTGGATGTTGGATAAACAAGCGGACTAATAAACTTCATCGACGCCTAATCTACAATGGAAAGCGGTATTTGTTTTTTTTTGTTTAATTCAGTTGAATTTGCTAATGTTAAAGTTATTGATATTAAAAATCATATTTCTGTATATTTTACATTTTAGCCCGACTATTTTAATATTTTAATTTCTTCGCTTTGGTTTCGAAAAGCGTAGCGTTGAGGTCCGCCTCTCAACACGCCAATGCCTCCGGAATTCGGTGGAAAATGACGAGCGAACAAGTTAAGACTCCCTTAACACTCCGTTCCCTCTGTCTACTCTACTGCGTGCGGGAAAAGCGTGAAGCTTATAACAATATTTCGAACTGATCAATGTGTTTTACAATTTCGCTTCCTAGTAAATTACAGATATGAGTTAATTTTAACTAGTATTTGTTACAAATAAGACTGTCGATTAATAGTTCATTTATTTAATTGATTACCAGGTAATAATTATACTAATGACAAACATACAACATTCTCCAACACGATTCCATTAAAGCTAATTCTATATGTGTATTTTATATATATATATATATATATATATATATATATATATATATAATACACTCATGCGTTATTTAAACATGCGTATGTATAGTAAAGTGAACCGGGACTTTGTATATCGAATATAGCTTACCTTTGTTATTCGCGCCGCGCCGCCTTGCCTTGCAACACTGGACATTCCAATCAGTGGCGTATTTCGGTGATATTTTTATGTAATTGCTTGAATTTTTATTGCGATAAATTATTACGCGTTTAATTTTTATACGGAACAAAATATATATGATTGGTGTTTGTGATTGTTGTGGACCTCATTCTAGACCTCCGCGGAGTGCTGGAGGCATTGTGTGTTGAGTGGCGTAACTTAACACCACGTTTTACACGCGCTACACGAGAGCGAAGAAATGAAAATATTAAATATTTCATTTCCTCGATTGGGAATCGAACCCACAATGCGTTGCTTTGATGCGTTCACAGTTACACGCTTGTGCCTTTGCGCCACGACTGACCTCTGTTTTATTACAAACACTATAATACTTTTACTATCAATTATGTTGTATATATTAGAAATTAGCCAACTAGCAACTATGAAAGTTGTCGTAAATTAACATTCTTTATCTATTAATTTTATGTCATTTCATTTATTTAAATAATAACAATTTCACCTCTAAAAATTTATATTTACATGAAGTGAATGAAGTGAAAATGTTTGTTGATTATTTTCAGATCTCACTCCCCACTTAGTCCGAAACCTCGAAACGTGGGCGCAAAAACGGTCACGGAGGAAGGTGAAACCACGCCAGCCAAAGAACTCGAACGGCTAGTCAAAGAGGTCTGTTTTTACCTATACTACTCGATTTATAAATGACCGACTGCTGGTCACATAAAAACATGGAAAATCGAATCTGGAACAACGATAATTTATTTATTAAGTATTTGATGAAGATTTTGATTATAAATGCAATCTTTAATAATTTCAGGTAACGTTTGGATTGAAACACTTCTCTGATGTCATTACAAAAAGGAAGCTGGAAATGTTGCCCGACAACGGCACCATTGTTTTCGAATCGATCGCAAATATACACAAAGGTACACACATTATGCAATTTTTATCAGTGCACGATCTTTTTTTTTTTTGTATTTTTCTTGTTAAATAAAACAAAAACGTTGCATTGTTCTCGTCTGCATTTAAATTTGTAAATCGAATTCATAGTTTGTAAATATACATTTACAAATCATACAATTTTGGTAAGCAATTTTTCATCTGTCCATCACGCTGTATCCCATTTATATAGCGGAGTAGGCAGAGGGAACGAGGAAACCTAGTGTTAAGACACTTTGTTCCCCTTAAATTTACTTCCGTTCCCCACTTTCTGCTGAGTCCGCCGTTGTAGTTGCAATATTGTTATAAATATAATGATTTTGAAATTAACTTTCAGCAATAAAACCATACTGCAGTCGATCGCCGCAACTAACCAGCGCTGTGAAACGTCTATGTTCATCACTGGCGATGTTAATACGGCTATGCGATGAAGTAACTGTAGTTAGTTTACGAGCTGATGCGGATGACACAGAAACTGAGGTATCAACGGCCGCGCTGTCCCCGGAGCACGTGAGCTCAGTGGTGAAGAGCGTGACGTCAGCGGTGGAGGAGGTCGCAAGTTTGGCACAACAGCATATGACCAGACCCGCCTTGTCTCCGCGACCAGCTCTGGTTTCGCCGAGATCAACGCAGAGGAATTCTTTGCCAGGTATTTTCATTCAATATGTGTAATTATATTATAAAAATCCATTATAAATTATATAAATTTGAGTATTGTGTTGTATATGTAAATGTTACATATAACGCGTTAGTTAGTTAGTGAAATATTTTTAATCATGTGTCTCAAACAAATTTATTATGTAATAGAGTTCTGCATGTCGTATTATATTGTGCAGTCCATTTTTTATTTTACTACAAAATCTATTAACGATATTATTGATTTATTTTACAAGTTAGTAAGGGTTGAATTGTCGAGTAAATTACAAAATTAAAATCATAATATTAACATGTAAATTTAAACGAACCATTTTAACTAATTTGTTATGTTTTTTTTTGTATATATTACAGATATACCCCTAACACCCAAAGAGTTGTCGCTGTTGATGGGCGACTCTGGTACGGAGTCGAGCGGCGTGCGCGCCTCCCACTCGTCGGAGTCCGTACTGGACGCGCCCGACACGCCGCCGCCCAAGCCCGCCAGGCCTAACCAGTGAGTTGTCTTTAAAATTGGATCCATAATATAGTAGAAAATATTCTTATATAAGAGCATTCGTTCCAGGCAAGTTTTCGTCCAATCACGCATATTTTACATTTAATAATATTTTAACGTAGGACGGTAGGCAGAGATAATGTAGTGTGAGGTTCATAATTTTCCACTTTATACCCGAATTTTCTTCATTCTCATTTCTCTTTTATTCATTCTTTCAATGAAAAAACTTGTAGTAAATAAGTAGCAACAAAAACTTTAGACACAGATAGACAGTGTTTTACTATGTTGTTATTTCTTTGTATATTAAGAATATTTAATTTAGATATTGCATTCACATGCGTGCTTATCTGAGTAACCTTATAGTTGTAATAAAGGAAATTGTTATAAATATATGAGGCATAACGATGAGCGAAATAATATCTATATGAAATTAAGTTTCTTCAAGTTATAATAAATAGTTACCCATTATTAATATTAATAAAAGATTATATTAATAAGACTTTTTTATTAATAATGATAAAAGAAATCTTAATATTGCTTAATATGATTTATTATGTTGTGTATTTTACGCAATTTAAAAGTTAGATTTATAGTTATTTAAAATGATATAGCAAATTTATTTATTTATCGTTGATTTCTAAAATTTCTTCAACTTCGAAACTGTAAATTTAAAACAATCGATTACAATACATAATGTTGATGAATAAATAATCTAAAAAAAGAATTAGAAATTTAAAATTTAAATATTATAAATATAAATATTTCATTTCACTTTCTTTATAGTTTAATGTTAAGTATGTTTGGTAAAAGTGAAAGTTTATTGCAGGAAAATCGAGTTGGCCCCGCCATTGCCGCCCAAGCGCAAGTCCAACGACACTTCCCTACAAGGGCTCTCCATAGACAGGTATAATTAAAGATTTCATAGCGTGTTTTAATATCTCTGTGACCACTTTCTCTTCTTCACGGAATGCAGATACTATTATGTTAACTTTTGTACATGTGAATTTAATACTAATTTAATATTAGTAGATTATTTGACGAAGTTTTTATTTAAATAAATCATATAGTTTTCTAAATTTATTATTATTATTAACGTAATATTTAGATACCGCACTTGAATGGTTTCTCTCAAAATATCTTACTGTCTAGGATTTCTGGTAGAGATCCATATTAGAGTAAGTTATCCGTTCCGTCCGTACTTTCTTTCTTATGTGGTACATAATAAATGAAAAAAAAAATTTTTGGTTAAGTCTTAGTACTAAGTAACATACTTATTAGTACTTATATTAGCACTGCGTGTGATTCTAAAGACAAGGGTTGTGGGTTAAAGCTCTAATTAGGATAATAATTTTATTATTAGATTATTATAATCTCCTCGCTTTTTCAATACGCGTTCAGCACGCGCATTTTCTGAATCTTGTTCAATGTCTCGAAAATTGGATGGGAAGAGGAAAACGGAGTGTCTTAACACTGAGCTTACTTTGTCTACCCTCTGATATACAATGTTAACTTAAAAAATATGTTTCAGGCTTTCTCTCCAGTCTCACAGCAGTGGCTCACTAGACTCGATGCTCAACGTGTCCAACGACGAGGACAGAAACGCACATGATTCTATGAATCACGATGTGTTCGTGACGGCGCCTAACTCTGACTTAGGTATTTATATACAAGGAAAATATAATATATTACTTAATTGAGGCCGTCGTAGCGCAGCGTCTGACCTTAAACTGTATGGCTAAGGACTCAATCCACAGACTTGGATTCAATTGTCGGTGTCGAGCTTCGTCATTCAACACGCAATGCCTTGAATATTGGGTTTCTCCTTCCTATCCTGCTATGCGGGAAATCATCTAAATCTACTTTTTTCAGTTTCGTATTTATTTCCTCAAAAAATAATTGATTATCCTTAAAGTTAGGATGCTATTAGCTTAATTATTATATACAGATTTTCCTTGTGATAATTAAAATTATAAAATGGTCCTTAAATCACTATCCGTATGATAATGACGTAGTTATTTGTATCAGATTAGATTTTTTTCTTTTAAAATAAAAGTAGGCATTAAATTGTATATGTCTTTAAAATAAACATAATTTATAAAATGTATTAAATTATTTCCAGGTATATGCAGTTGTAATAATATGAGCGAAATGCGAACGTCGATGGAGTCGCACGAGTCTCACATGAACAATGTCCACGGTCACTCCAACCACAATCGGTGAGTACTCGTATTACCCGGTATCGTTCGACCTTAGGTATTATTTACTGACCTATTTCTCTATTCTCTTTGATTTTTTTTATCTATTTATTGTGCATTTTTTTTTATTTCAAGCTTCTCCAACGAGTCCGGTTTTGTGTCGGTCGGTCACTCGGAGATATCTACAGAACACAGTTTCACATCGACGTTCTCGTCGCATCACTACTCTAGTCATACGGACAGGTGACATAACGTTTTCACAACACTACAACACTACTATGTTTTGTTTTTTTTTTTGTACACTCACTGTTTGTTTGCATTTTTCCTAAGCACTATGGTTGTTTGATTTGGCATGTTTTTGTTTATTTTTATTTGATGAATAACTTTAAATACAAATTGTTCATAATACACTAAACCGAACTTTCTCTTACACAATTTTCCCGAAAAAAGTCTGTCTGTCAATACCAAAATCAAAATCCATAGTCGCACACTAAAATCACAATAATACTGTCACGCATTAAACATTTTGTATGGTCGATGTGATGCTTGATGTTATTGTTTGCAGTACTTTTGAAAGTACAGAGTATGTGAGCGAAATGAAGTGCACTCTCCAGAGCGTTGAGGGCCGCATGAATATGAATATGTTCAGTGTGAACGCGGCCGCCGCGCACAGCTCCAAGTGAGTCCACTAACCCCCTTACTACGGGATGGGTCGTCATGAAATTACGTCACACGTTTAGGGGTTGAGGGGTCGTTTAAGTGTATTATTGTGTGACAAGCGGCTCGTTTGCCTATAGATATCAGAGTTACGGAACTGTTTTAATTTAATATTTTTAAAGTATAAATTTACAAAATATATAGACGTCACACGAGGCAAGAGGGGGTCTTGTAAATATGACCGGCTGCCACAAGGACGGACGATGGGACAATAAACTATTAAATTTGTGTGACATAATTTCTGAATGACCTCGATTATGACGATTTTTTTAAAGATTTTACGTTAACGCCATTTTTTTGTGTGGTGTTGTATGTATCAATTATAAATGTATCAATTATACCCATACTCTGTAATAGAACAGAGTAGGTTGATAGAGTGTAGTAATATAGCACCTGTGTTCCATAAAAGCAGCACACTGTTATAATATAGCAAATATAGTTTATACAAACAGTACTGTGGCTTATTAAAAATCATTAAAAAATCTAAATTTTTTTTTCATAAATGTTTTTTGTTATAAACCGATTGTTTAAATGTTATGAAAATATCACTAATGCATATATCGCATGTTGTTATTTGTATTCGTTTATCACATTTCAATTTTAAAATATTGGTTAAGGTATTTGTTGAATATTCTCTGTATATTCATTATTTAACACAAAATATGTAATAATTATAAATATATATATATATAGTTGAAATAATTTTAATAATATATATGAATATAATTAAAAAGGTCCTCTATAATGCTATTTAGATCATTAATTTAGTGGAAGCTACTTTTCTTTTATTATTCTGTTTTTTCTTCTAATTTTAAAATTATCTAGTAAGTTATTTAGTATACTGTATTAAACAAACAAATGATAAATATTAACAGTGTTGCAGTTCAATTAGGAGCATTATTTCAAAAGTACATACAAAAAGTCAATTTGAAGTCAATTAATCAATATTACAAAATATGTTTTTTTTTGAACTTTATAAATTTTGTAGTTAAATTTGTTGCGCTCTATTTAAGCTTGAATTAATTGTATAGCGGTTTTCTTTTACTTTTTCCGCTTCTTTAATGTACTTTTATATTTAAGAAGAGGAAAAGACTAGGTAGAAATAGGCCGTCGTGGCGCAGCGTCTGACTGTAATTGTGGATTCAATACACCTCGAAGAAATGAGTTATTTTCATTTCCACAATCTGGTACCAAGACATTGGGCGTATCTAGTAGAACAGTCCCTCTCCAAAACTGTGCCATATGCGGGATAAAGCGTAAACCTACAAAAAAAAATATTTTTTTTAAATATAATATGATTTTGGCTCATGAATAAAATGAATTGCGTCAGATTGGCAAGTATCACGTCGGACGAGAGCGAGACCCCGCCTGAGCTGCCCGTGAAGACGCGACGCAACATACGCGCAGATATGCAGCAGTACTTCCCCAATGTTGAGATTAGGTGAGATTTTTATACGTATAATTTGTTCTTCTATGTAT
>JBAIZZ010000173.1:2315486-2346140 GCA_037355905.1 Heliconius aoede | reverse complement strand
AGGCCTATGTCCAGCAGTGGACTACAAAAGGCTGATAGTAGTAGTAAATATAGAAATATGTATTTTATCAGGAAACTTTTTTCCTTAAAAAGTAATCGAACACTAAAAAAGATTTTTTTTCATTCTTAGTCATTTTTTTAGATTATTCGGTTAGTTATGATTTTTCTCGGTCCATATCTTCAATCGGTCAAAATCAATTACACCTACCTACCCTACGTCATGAGATAACAAAGAAAAAAATATAATAATAAAATCCGTCCACTAGTACCACAGCGTATTGAAGCAAATTAACGTCAGACATAACAATTACAGTTTCAAATTCTTTCTCTATTATTATTATTATAATATATTTTTGACATAATTTTATTAATTTAACCTGCATAGATAAATGCTATTTTTTAAAAGAAAATCTATCAATTTTATACGCTATCATAATTAGCTCATTTCATATGTCTAGGTCTAATAGCAATATGGTCCTTGCAGAAAGAGAACATATACGAGAACATATTTTAAAGTGGATTTTTTTACATTTTTAAAACGAAGTTTATTCATTGTTTCTTTATTTTAAGATAATAATGATTACAGGGATCAGAAAATGGATGCTATTCAAATGTAGGATTCGTTTTTGACAAAGAAAACAAAGATGATGGAGATAATGAAAGCGAACAAGTATTAAACCTGTTCAAAGGTTGTTTTAAGCACGGGACTATTGTGCATGAGATGCTTCACACACTCGGCTTCTATCACATGCAGAGTACTTTCGATAGAGATGATTTTGTTAAAATTAATTGGGAAAATATAAGATCAGGTAATAGAATTTACTATTTTACCCTACAACGCAACTTAAAATTGTATATCAGGTATAGTCTAGTTTTTTTTAATGTTGTAGAATTTAAAAATTTTGTTTTTTTTTTTTTAATTTTTCCACAGGCAAAGAAAACAATTTTGCTAAATATACGTCGGACACTGTGACTGATTTCGGCGTGCCTTACGATTACGCCAGTGTAATGCATTATCCAGACAGAGCGTTTTCCAAGAATGGCGAAAAGACTATAATTCCTTCACAGGTAAACAAACACATGTTAGAAGTAAACAAGTTCTCAATGATTCTACGCGAGTCCTTACACGCAGAAAATAAAGCAAAAGCAAAAGATTGAGGCCAGTCGCGGCGCAGCTGCACAAGCGTAAAAGGTTGTAAGTTTGATTTCCAATTGAGGAAATAAAATATAGAATATTTTCATTTCTTCGCTCTAATGTCGAGGCAAAGCGCGCTGTTGAGTTTCGCGTCTCAACTTGTCTTAACACGGTATACATCGTGAAGCAAAAGATACAATATCTACAATTGGATTTATTATAAAAAAAAACATGATTTTTCAACCTTATGTTGAAAAATATTGTTATTCGTTGCTTAACTTTTAATTTTATTCCTTTTATAAACTACAATTAATATAAATAAAATAGAGACACAATAAGCGTCTTTATCGTTTATTCTATTCGAAAGTAGCCTAATTAAAATAAATATATTAAAATTTTAACCGCAATATGGATATATTTTTAATTGCTTTACGTTTAGAAACTTCAATTATGTTAGACGACTGTAGTAAAACATCTTTTACAATTACTTTTAATAGGTATAGCGTGTTCACAATCAGTCTCTCTAAACGGCGGTTTGTTATAATTTAATAATTAACCATAACGATTCAGCGAAACTGATAACGATATTATATTATCTGTATACTAATTTAGAATCATAATTATCCTTTCTTGAAAGGAATATTATATTTTTCTTGAGATAGGTACTAGATTAGATTTGGCACAAGTAATATTATGTCAGTTGATTTCTCCTGATAACGAGGGTTCGAAGGTGGAACTGGAAGGCGGTGGATGGAAGCCCCCCAAGCGAATTTCAGTTTTTCAATCCAATAATTATTTTTTATATTTAATATTACTTTCTTAATACCCCATACCTGTTTATTAATTGATATGAATCAGCTGGTCAGAAATTGTACAAATCGAAAACGATTTTTTTAATTTTTACAGAAAAATGTTGAAATAGGTCAAAGATGTGGTTTATCAGAACGCGATATACTGAAGCTCAACAGAATGTATGAGTGCGAGTAAACTGTACGTAATTGGAAATATATTGGCAAAACTAACCGTAGAAAATATATGGACAAAATGTGAGAAGTATGCAATTGATTTATTTGTAATATTTAAGTCATAATTTACCGTGTAACGATTTGCAATAAAATACTTGCGCCACTGTTATAGTGTTTTATTTTCGTTCTACTTTCATACATTTAATTCATCTGTATTATGAAAAGCTGTTTAAAGTGAGTTTATCTTTTATTATTATAGGTATTATTAATATTACTATTTATATATATATTTATCAGAGAGTCGACAAATAAGGGGAAACCTTTGTTTCATATGAAAAAGTATGTGCTTAAAGATTTTAATTCTCGTTAAAAAATCTTATATTTTTCTTTGACGAATATCTAGAATTTAATTAAAAGTAGGAAACAGAAGTGTCTTATTGGGAACGGAGTGTCTTAACCCCAGGTTTCCAGGTTCTTTCAGCCTACCACGCTATGCGCGGAATGCAGCGGCGTGGAGCAAAATAGAATAAATAAATTACAAAATAAAATAAATGAGTAATAAGAAATTCATTAATCTCTATTATGTATTAATAAGAGGCCGGCGTGGCGCAGTGGAACAAGGGTGTGAGTTCGATTCCCACTCGAGGAGGTGAAATATTTATTTACGTCTATGCTTCCAATTTTTTTCATCGCTCTGGGCGTCGAGGCAAAGCGCGGCGTTGAGTTCTGCCACTCAACACGCAGTGCCTCCAGAATTCGCCAGAAAGTGGGGAACGGAGTGTCTTAACACCGAGGTTCCCTCTGCCTACCCTGAAGCTGATTTTATTAGACTACAGGCTTAATTCTTTTTTTTGTGCTTTTGGAAATATTTACTTGCAGTGCATTATGTTTTAAAGGTACCAGATATGAAACCTACTTTGTTAGTTGCTTTATATCACGCTAGCGTAGCGTTGCGCGTGCCTCTGCCAATAAATGAAGTCAAACCGTCTAACACACTTCTTATCAATCAATATTCAATATCAGAAGAGAACATGATAAGTAATATTTTTCTTTTATGCGTTTAAATATTCTTATTATAGCCAAGTCACAAAATAATACATTATTATTTGGCCAGATTTCGCGCAGAAGCACATGTGTGTGATTGTAAACGCGACAGGTTTTTAAAATTTTCATTTCTTCTCTCTCAAGGCAAAGCGCGGCGTTGAGTTCGCCACTCGACACAAATTGCATACAGAAAATGTGAAAATGTCTTAACACTGGATTCCCTCTGCTTGCACGTCTACATGCGGGATACAGCGTGAAGCTGAAAACAAATAGTATTCTTTGTTTAGATCTATTATTTTTAACAAAGCAGAATTACCTTTCTTTCTGATTATTTGTTACGTATAATAAATAAGCTTACTCTACACACAGGTAGCGCTAGTGAGAGTAGAGACTTATTCGAAGGCGACATTGTTTTTGACGTTGCACGACATCGACGTAATATTGATGATAATTATTATAATTACATCGATGAAGAACCGTACTTGGCATCGGTCTGGCCTACCAAAGAAATCCCTTATGTTATCATATACCAGCATTTTAGTATGTAATTGCCTTTATAATTTTTTTTTATCTTTGTGTGTAAATTTATTTTATTTTGATAGAAATCTATATAATAATTAATATTTATATATACAATGATGTTATGTATTCAGATGAAGATCAAACGCAAGCCATCCAACTGGCTATTGAAGAGATAAATTATGTGTCATGCCTTAATTTCCACGAAATTACAGAATATTACACTGAAAACGTAGTTGTTATAAAGGTAAACGTAGTAGTTATTCTGTTTACATGATTTATATAATATAAAATATAATATATTATATAATATATAAATTTTAAAGACAATTATTTGAAATTAAGAAGATATAGGTAGGTGTGAAAGAAAAAGATGTTGCATACAATAATGCGACGATTGTAGATTCGGTTCCCCATTTGAGAAAAGGACATATTTAATATTTTCATTTCCTCGGTCCTAATGTAACGTCCGTATAATAAAAACACTGTATATATAATATTATATATGTACATCCATATACATACACTTAGGTGAATAATTTTTTTTTATTATAATCGAAATAAGTTTGCAGGGAGACGATCCTGAATGCTATTCCAATATTGGGTATTTAAGCACGGGGCAGGTCATAAATTTATCCAATGAAGATGACGTTGGCATAGGGTGTTTTCGTCATGGATCTATTTTACATGAAATTCTACATACACTTGGCTTCCATCATACTCAAGCCAGAATTGACAGAGACGATTATATTGACATTATATGGGATAATATAAAAGAAGGTTATTTACTATTTATGTTAAATTTATTTTATAAAATTATTAATAAATATTAAATGTATATTTAATATTTAGAGGCCTGTCGTGGCGTGTGAGTGTAATCGCTACATATTGTGGGTTCGAGGCCCACTCGAAGAAATGCATTATTTAATATTTCCATTTCATCGCTCTGGTGTCAAGGCAAAACGCGGAGTTGAACTCCGCCACCCCACAGCCTGTTATGCCTGCAGAATTCAATGAAAAATGGAGAACGGGGTGGTTTAATACTAGATTCACCCAGCTGTGTGCGGTTTTACAACGTGAAGTTTTATATTTATATATAAGAGATTTAAATTTAAGTTAGGGTTGTTTGCAAATAATATAAAATCTGTCTTGAAATCGACAGGTAAATCATATGGTTTCTTAAAACAAATTACTCCAGGAGGCGTAGATCTCGTAACAAACTATGACTACAACAGTTGCATGCACTACGGCCGGAAAGCTTTTAGTAGAAATGGAGGAGATACGATTGTGCCCAAAGTGGTGAGTAACCTAATTAATTGTCTATATTAGAAACAGAATAATTAAATAATATGGAAAGTATAAATATTTAGTCAAACAGAGAGTAATCGAACCCACAGCCTGTCGCGCTTACAGTCACACGATGGTCTAAAATTTCCGATACTATAAAAATGTTTGCTATCATGTATAAAGATTTCTTTCGATTTCTTTTAGGCAGACGTTATAATTGGCCAAAGGGATGGCTTATCTCAGGGGGACATTGAAAGGTTAAATCTATTATACTGCAAATAAGTTTAAGCTTCTCAGTGATCTAGAAACGATTAAAATTTTTATAAATATTTAATAATAATATATGCCTTTTTACAACAAAAACTTTTACATTTTGTTTTTTTTCCATCATCATTAATGTTTTCATTAAAAATTTAAGTAATGAAGTCCATATACCAATAGTAGGTAAAGCCCTTAAGAAATAAAACTATTACTATTTATTATAAGATTTATATAAAAATTCAGGGTTCTTAGACAATAAACAATGGCTGCAAAATGAGACCAATCTTTTCAATTTAATCAAGGTGAGTTTTAACAATATAATAATATTTTGCAATCATCCGCTAGTTTCGGAGATATTTGAGTTTGTGTTCAATTTTTTTTTCAATGCCAATTTCGGTGAAAGCGTAACGAAGTTATATAAAATTCTATTTTACTTACCTGTAAGTATATTTATGTGTGTCATACTCGTATATGTGTCTTTACTATAACTATATATGTTTTTAAATAACTCTACATAATGAAGTATATTAAGTATCTATTTACTAAAGTTGTTTTTACGCTGTATCCTGCGCGCAGCAGGATAGGCAGAGGGAACCTTGCCCTCTGAGACACTCTGTGCCCATTTTCCGCCGAACTCTGGAGACATTGCGGATCGAGTGGTGTAACGTTGAACGTCACGCTTTGCCTCGACACCAGAGCAAGGAAATAAAAATATTTAATTTCCTATAGTGGGAACTGTCACACCGTTGCGCTACGTCTGGCTCACCTAATGTTTTTTTAACTTTTTACATTCTACATAATGTATAAATATTTTGTGTATAATCAAAACTTTCATTTTCTATAAAAAGCACACAACTAACGAAAGTTCGTATTGCGTTATATCGATAGAATCGAAATAGAATTTATAAATGTTATTAGATTAGATATTCGTGTAAAAGTTGATTATTGTAAAATAAGGGTCTAACAATACAGGTAATGTACCCAAGGCTCTGTTCAATGGTGGAACAAGTCGAGCAGTAAATGTAGCAATTGTCTGTTGCGCGGGTGGCGCTCGCCGCGACCCGGACTGTCGCAACGTTCACAACAGTAACAACTCTATCACCTTGTGAAATGGTCGTATCTAACACTATATTAATTCCCGACCCGCCTCGGTGGGTTTTGTTCAATAAAAACTTTGTAGTGTGACACCAAAAAAAAAATCAAAGTTCTAAAAGTCTCTTTCTATTAGCAAACAATGCGGTTTAACCGTTAATGTGACATACTTTTGCGCAAAGTGTACGCCATCGCCTATGAGAGGACAATACTAATGTGTTTATTTTCCATTTTCACCTTTTAACTTATCGAGGTTTTAATTATGAAGTGGGTGGTGGGTTTTCTTTGTTTGTATCATATGTGTGTGAAGTGCTGGGCCATGTCACAAACGGAATTGGAAGATTTTAGCAATTTCTTACACGAAACTTCTCGGTTGGATCAGAGTGTTAAAAGTGAGGCATTTTATTATATTTATAATTTTGAATTTTTATTTTAAAGTCTTAAAATATAACAAGTAGGTATATTTGAAACCCTCTGAGTGAACTTGTGTTATCTTATTTTTGGCTTTAATTTGACATGCAGTTGTAATATTCAATATTCGTAAGTGTCTATATTCTAATTGAAAAAACATTATTTATGTCAAACAAAAAATATTTACACACATTACTTATAGAATAGTTCTAGAAAAAAAAAACTAAATATTTTAAAATAAAAGTATTTCCAAAAGGTAATATTCCTAGTGACTTCGACGACGATGCACCAATATCTGACCACGCTTGGGAAGAAAGCGGCAAATTTGAGGGTGATCTGGTTCTAAATGAAAGGCAACGACGCATGATAGTAGCTAGTGTTGCTGAGGGGCTCTCCCGCAACGGAATCACCGATACCACGAAACGTTGGCCGAACAACGAAGTAATATATTATATACAAGCTGAACATTTCTGTGAGTAACATCCGTATTGAATAAATCAAATTCGCACAAAAAAGCGCTTAAAAAGAGAGATTTCACTTTTTAGAAATCGTTTAATCTTTATTTTAGCAACCTGTTTTGTTTGTTAGAGCTATCTGCGTAAATATATTTTATATAATGTATTTAAAACTTTCATAATATCAACGGCTTACCGCGCCAGTGTCGTCAATACGACTGTGTGGTCAACCAGAGCTATTGTTATATTACTATAATAAAAAGCAAGTGTTTTATTTTTATTTTCTATTATTTGTATAAATTTCTTCATCTATTTCCAGCAAGTGATCAAATGCAGGCAATCCAGAATGGTATAGATGATCTGGCTCGCGCTTCTTGTGTGAAGTTTACTCCTTATAAAAAGGGAGATCGAGATGCAGTCGTTATACAGGTGTCTAATGATTCTTTTATAACATATATAATAGGCTGAATCCAATGCCGCACTTTTTCTAGTTACCGGAGCGAGAAAATGACTCATTCACCCGAGTGGCAATCGAATCCACAACCGTCGCAATTACAGACGATAAGCGGCCACGTAACTACGTACGTACTAGATATATTTAAAGGTGGCATGGAGAGGTAGGGGCACCAGACCCGACACCAAACATATAAATAAATATTTCCGAAGGATTTATTATAAAATTTAATATAATTTTAATGTTTTTTCTGATCTATGTTTTAGGGAAGCAGAAGAGGATGTTTTTCACAAGTAGGATACCAAGGAGGTTATCAGATTTTAAATTTATCTAGTCGTCATCCCGCGGGCCGTGGCTGCTTCCGACATGGAACTGTCGTACATGAAATGTTGCATACTCTAGGATTCTACCATATGCAGAGCAGTCATGACCGAGACGATTACATTGACGTATTATGGCCTAATATCGTTAAAAGTAAATCAAAGTTTTTTTCATAGAATCATATTTTTTAAATAAGTTTTATTTGATGATACACCATGGGCAGATCTAGAGGTATTTTTTGGAGGGGCCTTAACTTTTGAAATATAAATATTATGTTCATTAAAGGATTTTTGAAAATTTTTTTAAAAAAATATTTATAAAAAAAAAATGCTGATCTTTTGTCAGTAAATTTTCTGGAGTGCTTGGGCCATCCGGCACCCCCACTTCCTACTTCCATGTGATGCGCTTATATTCAATAAACTGACTAAGTACTGTTAACGTACGTTTCAGATGCGAGACATAATTTTAGAAAATACAATTCATTTTCGGTTTCGGACTTTGGAGTTGGCTACGACTACGACAGTGTACTTCATTATAGCCGAAAAGCTTTTTCTGTAAATGGGCAAGACACATTGGTACCTAAACAGGTGAATGCTTCATTTTCAATACGATTTCCGTATGTTTTTAATACAGTTTACAACAAATAATATATTCTTATTATTGTTTTTCAGCTTGGGGCCCAAATTGGTCAAAGAATTGGTTTGTCCGATAAAGACACTGAGAAACTCAACAAAATGTATTGTGATGTAGATTCAGATCTTCCAGCGGATAGCAATGATTCAATTCAAAAAGCATCCAAGAAAAAAGCAAAAAATAAGCCTTTTGAAGGCCATGGCTTAGGATACCAAAAAGGTAAAACTGTGATTATAAAATTGCCAAAGGCTGAAGCAAATCAATTCCGAGACTCACCTCAAATTACTGTGTTTGATTATTTTAGTAAAGCGAGACAGAGACCTCATCAAACGCTTATTCAAGGAACTGGAGTTGGAGAAGAAATAATTATTAATAATGACGAAATACATGATAAAAGGCAAAGAATAGAATATATTCCTTATACTTTACCAAAATTACCTCAACAAATAGATAATAAAAATCAGGGTTTACTAATCATACACAATAAGAAGCAGAATGCAGAAGTTGTGTCAGAGAATTTTGACGATGATTCAAAAGAACAGTTTTTTACAATGTCGCATAATAAAGAACCGCGTACAAGCGCTCAGCAGTCACAGAATGATGAAGACAATAGAGATTTATACAATTTTAAAGATTATTCCACGGAACATGCGGAAAATCCTCAAAGTTATAAAGATTTTTTTAATAACTACAATTATCCTAAGCATACTTCCTTTTTTGATGAACATATACCAAGAAATGAAAAATGGTTCAATAACGATGCATTTAAACAAACTTATAGACATGGAAACTCCCCGTCGTTTCGTTATAGATAGAATATAGTAAATAGTTTTTAGATTTATACCTCTAGAATTATACTTTTCAAAACTTTATTAGAGTTAAAAAGTTGATAATGAGAACAAATAAACATAAAAATCATAATCAATTTGGTAGGGCTTGACAAATTAAGGTATCAATGGATTGAATCACAAAATGTCTCAATTATTGAAATGAGAGTGATATCTCATTAGGTTCGCATCACAAAATGTGATGTGAAGTTTAAGTCGAAAAGAATATATTATATTTTTCCGGACATATTTTTAAGTTATTATTTATGTTACCGCCCATATCTATATAATTCAGTATTCTATACAGGTTATATAGAATATAGGCAAGAACATGTAGGGAATGTATAAAATATATCTTTTTATACTTTGCGTAAGTAAGCTATACAATACCGAATGCGCTGGTAGTACTGTATGTAAAGTGACGTGCGTATACCTATGTGAGGTGACGTGAGGAAGGCAGATTTTTGTTAGTCTACGAACTAAACTGCCTCTTTGTAATTTGGCGGTTTTTAAGTGCAGATTAAGTTTTCAAGTAGAAAATAACTAACCTGCTCTTACAAACCGATGATAGGAATATAGATTACTTATTATATATACTTTACACATTGCTTGTTAAAAAGTGGGTATACAATCTATACAACACGGCGTTATATAGGTGGGTGTTCCTATTGTTGTTTCTTTTAAATCTCAATTTTAGGTCCTCTTCTGCCCTAATGGCCTCGCCTATTGTGATATTTTGATGTTTTATTATGTCCCTTAGTCCCTCCACTGGGATGTCATTTGAGACTCCCTTGAGGATTAGCATCGGGGACAATTTTTTGGCAGGTTCCGCAGTTACCGCAGTGGAGTTTTTTAGATTTACTAAGGTCTCCTCGCACTGCGTCTCATTTTGGAACTCTACTCTGATTTTGTTTTTGGTTATTGATTGGACCCGAACCGGTGCATAACTTCTGTTTCGGAATGTGATAGATTTTTTAAATTTATTTATTGTCTCATCTTTCGATTCGACGTCGACTTTAGATGTTACAATGATTGCTTATATACGGACTAAAATTTTTTGTATTAATAAAGTTTTAATTTAATTAAAGATTATTTTAGTATTATTATATATATATATATAATAATATTTAAAAAATTATAATATTTAAAATAATATTATTTTAATTAAAGATCTGTGGAAGGGGGCGGGGCCTGTAGCAAAGCGTGGGTGCCACAGCCTATATGCATTGAATATTTGAGATCTTTTATATTTATTTAATATTTGTTATATTAACTCAAGGAATCCTGTTATATGTATTTAGTTTAATTTAATTATTGTGATGATGTTACATGCGTTATAATTTCCCGGATCGATTTGCAAATTGTGTAGGGTGCGATTATTATTTTTTATACTTTTTACCCAGAGTCACTTTGTATTGTAACCTGTATACTATATTAATGTGTTTTGTAAAATTATGATAAATGTAAATGTATAGAATAAATTGTTTGGGTACTCTGCGTAAAGTCGCAGTCTGCTATATAGGCTGTGTTAGGGGCGGGGCTTTGGGTAGCGTGGGTGACGCCGAGGGTTTTTTTGTGGCGCCGAACCTTTCCAGGAAGTTTGATATTTATTGCTTTTTTGCCGTTTGGACCCTTGTCTCCGTTTCTATTTTGGGAAAATAGCAGGTACGGTCACTATTTCGGCCTTGTTGCGCGCAGATGTGGGGTTTGTTTGCGTGGGAATAAATTCTTCCCGCGCTCCGTTAGATACTGTGGCTAAAAAAAAAAAAAATTGTCACTATTTTCAATGTTATAAAACCACATATAAGTTATGTAAATAAAAGGGTCTCAATTGGTCATATAAGAAGCTAAGTAAATGTAAAAATCTGTAGCTACAAAATTAAGTAGTTATAAAGTTATATAAGTTACATAGTTATGTACCTTCAAAAGCTAATTAATGTTACAAAGTAATCACAAGTCCAGTAGTGCACTTATCTGACTCAGGTCGCCCGTATCCAATAGCGAGGACTTCGGAAAGATGAGTGCACTGGAAAATGTTAAAATAAATTATGCGTGAGTCTATCATTTTAAAAAAAAAAATCTATACAATATTTAGAATGATATAACTTGATACTTTTTAAATAAAACAAATTAATGTTGCGTAAAATTTTTTAATAATAATTATTTTTATGTTTTCTAAAACAAATTTTTCTTTGCTTAGTGTGAGATACAAATTATATTCCTTATCTAGTTAAAGTATGTGAAGGACTATTCATAGCATTTTATACGTTGCCTGGGTACGTTAGGTATTATATAGAATATCTGATTTATACAGATTGCTGTTAACATATTCTATAATTACAACTTGTATTATTTATGTTAATCTATTTACAATGCTTTCTAGTAATATGATTTTTCATTTTTGTATATAAAAAAATCTATACAGTCTACTACGCTTTATATGTTTAAATAGCTCCATGTGGAGTTGCGTGTAATATTCATTTCATGATTATTCTAAGATGATAATAAAACGATGATAAGCAATTTTTAAATAAAAGTTTATTATTTCTATAAAACGAATTACCGACGGTACCTGTATGCGGTGTAAACTCTTATAAAATTCAATATATCTGAAATATCTGTGTAGCTTTCTAGTATCTTGTTTATCTGTGGAAAGCTTTGACATAGATTTTGACAGAAACACAATATGACAATGGGTAGGTGCATCATTGTTGTTTTTCAATTGAGGTAGCGATTATGTGATTAATGTAAAACTACTTGATGTAAAGTCTTGTGCGATCATGATAAAGAGATAACAGTAAAGTTATTCGCAATGACTATTTTAAAACGGTGACATCTAGACTGAAATTGAAGTGATTTAAAATTATAAATACTGTCATTATTTTTTACTCAATATTTAATGGGTTGTGCATTATCAGGATTGCAACGCACAATGTCTCTGTTCGGTAGACATTCTAATAATTCTCAGGATGTCCGCGCGAAATTAGAAAGAAAATTATACCTTGCGCGAGAATCTCCGGAACCAGATTTTGATTTGTCCGACTGTCAACTTCGGCGAGTGCCTTCTGGAATATATTCTATTTGTAAAGTATTTAGAAAAGATAACTTATATCTACACAACAACTGTCTACAGTCACTGGAAGAAGGAGGGCAGTTGTCAGATCTTAGATTTATTAAAATTTTTAATTTAAGTAGCAATCATTTTTGTCGAATTCCTAATACTATAAAATATCTAACAAACCTGACAGAACTTTATCTTCAAAATAACTGTCTTGAATTTCTACCAGATGAAATAAAATTTTTGGAATCATTGCAACTTTTAGATGTGTCAAAAAATAAAATAAAACTTTTAAATCCAGTTTTGGGTAAATTAAAATCATTAACATACTTAAATATTAAAGAAAATAAAGATTTAAATAAACTTTGCTCAGAATTATGTTTAGCTACTAATTTAATATCATTGGAATTAGATGGCGATAACTTTATCTTCCCTCCATCGGAAGTCTCTTCTAAAGGAACACAAGAAATAATGAAATACTTATGTTCTAAAATGAATGTAGATTATAAACAGCCAGCGTTGGTTCATTCAAATATATCCCCTTCAGAAGCTCCCAACACAAATTACAATATTTTTGGGAGACTTGCAGGTGTAACATGGGAAGAACAAGAGGCTTCAATGGTAGAGCAGGAAAATAAAATACATAAAGCTAATCAAGAACAAAGGGAAAAGTTTTTATCAAAATTTTTGCAGGAGCAACAAACACTTGACACTGAGATAGCTAAGTTACAAGAAAACCGTGATATTGAAAGACAGAAAATGATGAAATTAATACAACAAGAGGAAGAAGAAATTGAATGTCTAGTCAAAAACTTCATTCAAAATGATAGATTGGAACCAGAAGTTATACAACAACAGCTTGCTTATGAACAAGCTGAACATAATCGTTTACTTGAGATTACCAGACAAAATTATGATAATGTCAAAAAGGCTGATATATTATGTGCAATGGAAAAGTTACTAGAAAGCAACTATTCTATGCAGTTACACAAGAGTAATTATAGAGATGATTTGAATAATATTAAACAAACTTTACTATCCCAACATTTAGAAGGGGAGTTAAAATTAGCTAAACATTTAAATGACAAGGATGAATCTCGTTCCGTTCTTGTCCAACAACTTGTAGAAGATCAAGATGTCCAAAGAGCTATTGTTGCATCACTACTAGATCAAGTTGATGCAAAAAGTTGGAGTCTCAACCAAGAAATATTCTTAATTTCTACACATTTAGCTAGGCTCAGTATAATAGAACAGGAAAAGAAGAAGATGCAAATTGCTTGCAATTTCAATGAGCTACTACACCAAAGGTTAAAATTAGTTGATCTGCTAAATGACCTATTGGATCAACAATGTAAGAGAAGGAAACAATTGATTGAAACTCTGAAAGAAGCTGAGGATGAAGCCAATCGATCTAGTGATTTTTGGATTAAAAGTTATCAAAAACTCCTAGATTCTGTTCCAAAATCTTTATTTAATATTAGAAAACTCGATCCGGTGTTTGCTAATTATCTTCTACAAGAAGAAGTCATTCATTGCCTCCCCTTTTTAGTGAAGTACTTGTTTTCAGGTCAGTCACTACTAAGTATTACCCAAGAAAATTTAAAAGAAGCTGGAGTATCTTTGAGCTCAGACAGAGAGGGTATCTTGAGAGCATTAAAATTATATGTTAAGTCAAAGAGTAAAAATTTGGAGACAGATGAGCTTCAAAATATAACAGTTTTAAGTCCTACTGCCCCACCTGCGGAATCTGATGAGAAAAACTATTCTGGTGTTCTGAATATTGATGAAAAAGATGAAGTAAATACAGAAGGTGAATGTGTTATTTGTATGGAAACCAAGTCTGAAGTAGTTTTTGTACCATGTGGTCATATGTGTTGCTGCTTATCTTGTTCTAAAAAGGATTTAGAGGATTGCCCAATGTGTAGAACAAATATAGAAAAAACTATTAAAGTTATATTATCATAAATTAATGATTTACAAGAAGTTTTAAAATATTGGTTAATTTGATAGTTATGACAAATAATTTTTTTTGAACAAAAGTTGTCTTTTAAATGTACCAATTCTGTAATTATCTGGAAATTGATCTTGATCTATTAAATTTTAAATTAAATATTTACGTTTTTAAGCTTTATGTTTTAAATTATCAAAAAAAAAGACTTATATATGTATAACTTTTTAAAAATTATAAAATGTTACATGTGAATCTTTACATTGTTTAATATTAAGATTTGCACCTGTGGTGTATGACTGGTCATAAATTAATTGTTATATTTATAAGGTAAAATATGTCATATATATGTTATTGTATCCATAGTCTGTTTACTCTATTCACTTTATGAGCAACATGGTTAAGTAATATTGTGCAATAATTTTTAGATTATGTTGAAATGGAAAAAAAAATTCTATTACCATTTATTTATTGTCGTTTCTCAGAATAAATTATTTAAATTATTCATGTTTTATTTTATATGTAAGGAAAGGCTATGTATCTGTTTATATCTTGATTATAAAGTATGTACTATCATGTAGAGAAAACCACAAGGACTGCCAATTAACTACAATAGCTGTATGGTTGTAGTCTGAGTAGCAAAGTAGATAATTTTTTTTATTTAATATTAATGGTAATCAATTCTTGTTATTCATATTAGAATGAAGTATAGAATAAGATTTTTCAAGCGTCATAATTTTAGAAGTGCCTTCTGTATTGTCTAC
The DNA here is from genome assembly GCA_037355905.1 of Heliconius aoede. Classification (NCBI taxonomy): domain Eukaryota; kingdom Metazoa; phylum Arthropoda; class Insecta; order Lepidoptera; family Nymphalidae; genus Heliconius; species Heliconius aoede. The sequence continues at coordinate 2,330,967 of JBAIZZ010000173.1, read as the reverse complement.
CTTTATTTTAGTTGGTCTGTCTGTAATAATATACATGTATGTAATCGATAATGTAATTGTTACATTAAATTCTAATTAATGATTGTGATAAAATATGTGGTATTGTTTTTATTTAATAAGTAAATTACTTTGGTTTATACAGTTTTATCTATTTTAGTTTTTTTTAATCAACTCTATGGGAGTATATGAATAAGATAATTGGGTTTTTAAATTAATTACTGGGGCCATTATTATATACTCATTTTCATTGTTTTTATTTTAAAAAAATAATTTAAAGATGCACCCTAAAAATATAATTAGTGTTAAGTAAGTTAATAATATATTTATTCCGTTTACTTTACCTTCCTACCAACTGTTTAAAAAATATATAGCTTGAGCACATTTTTTGGTTTTATTACTATTTTCGGTTATATGTTAATAAGCATTATTTTTTGTCTCTATAAATTAAATATAGAGAATATTAAGAAACGAAATAAAAATTCATTGTCACTCAGTGGTACTGTGCCTCCTATCCTGCAGCAATATGTCGGACGTAACCAAATTATAAGTAATGATCCACATACATAATGTTCAATTCAAGTTCATTCAGACTGAGCAGCTAAAGCTAAAGCTAAGCAAAAGCTAAAGGTTATCTACTTTGCTTAACTATCCTCTAATATTTTTTTGTATTGGATATTTTAATAGTCAATTCAATCGAAAATAATTTTTCTAAGAAAATAATTTTTCTTAATAAGCGTTATAATAGTAAAGTAACGGCAATTTATAGGCAAACGCCATCTATGGAGTATAAATAAGCCAGGCATATAAGGTTCTTTAAATAATATGCAGATGTCCTGCCGGGGTAAAATTAAACATTTTTAATGTAATTAGTTTGTTTTCTAGTTACTGAAAATATTTAGAAAAAAATAACACAAAGTCATAAATTGTTAAGACTTCAGGCAAAAACAAATCGACGCTCCGAAGATTTGTACTGTGCTGCTTGACGGGATATAAGTATTTAACTAATTCTCTTGACAGTTCTGTATCCTATAACGCTGTATATATGTAGTTACACCGACAGTAAGTAAGTATACCATTATTTGTGGGCTCGTCTAATGGAATGAGATGGAATGGAATCACCTGCCTTCAGTCACCTTCCTTCAACTAGAGACTGGTAACATTGTAATGACATTTGATACGAATGTCCTCATCTTTATTTGAATACTATGCTTGTTTTGTTTTTGGATTTATTTTAAGCGTTTCCTGTTGTTATTTATATTAATAGCTTCACTATTATATATATTCACTATAATATAAGTATTATAATGAACAGCGAGTTCATTTCAACTCCTGTTCGCCCGATCCTTTCCGACTATTCTTGGTTGGAAATATAAATATGCAGTTAACTCTTGCGAATTTAATGTAGGCCTTAATTGGTTGAAAAAATATAGTCAATGTATTTATTGCCTCTGTGAAATTGGGCGAAAGTCAAATATAACATACAAAAAATGAAAAAAAAGTCATCTGCGGGAAGCATAAGATTTTTTATAATTGTCAAAGGTGTTTCTGGTTGACTTTTATGTTTCTGATGAATTTAATATATTCTAATATTCTTTTTATAATACAACATTGTAACTATTTCAGAAATAATGACTTTTGTACAAAAGAAACTAATATTTTCTTAATTTATAGAAAAGTCTTAAGTCAAAGGTTTATTTTTTCTAAAACGTAAACAGATTTAAATCAATTCTCCATACTTTTCATTATTTGTAGGTACATATGTATAATACATAACTATGTATTACTAAAATATAATAAACATGTCCCGATCTATAGACAAATAAAAAAATATGCGTCAAAATTACGCATAATTATCTTTGACGTACGTAAAAATATACGTAAAAAAATATTTAGTTCCAATAGCGAGCAATATTTATTATACCTGTCGAATACCTGTCGAACGCCGCTCTGAAAAGCGATGCAAGAGCAGAACTTTCATCTTTGTTTTTCACATTTGGAGTGCTTCAGGCACCTCAATATTTCCAGAGTCAATCTATTTTAATTAAATGAAATATTGAAAATACATACTACCCACTGAAAATAAATGTATTTAAAATACAAACAATAAAACAAATATATGTAAATATTATGTAGCAAAAAATTTGTCTAGAAATAATAATTAAATTATTTAGCTATTATGTAAATAAAGATTAGTTATGTTACTTTCAGGAAATTAAGATCACGACAAGACTCGAAGAAACCTTTACCACTCGAGGGAATTAAATATTTAATAATTTTATATGAAATTTTAATACTTTTAGAGCGGCGTTGAATGTCGCTACTCAATACACAGTACCTCCAGAATTCGGCGGAAAATAGGGAAAGGAGTGTCTTAACACTAGAGTGTCTGAGTAGAGAGACACTAGTGTCTAACCTCTCTGCCTATTCTGTGTGGGGTAAACAGCGTGAAGCTAAAAATATATAATATATTATGCTTTAAATAAGTATGTATGTATGTAATTTAAAATACTATATCCGCCTATTTAAAATTTATAAAGCGATTTGAAATTTGAATAACCATATTATTACCGACTGAGACAAAATGGCGTCTTTTACCATCAACTTTTAAATAAGGATTTTACACACACCATAAAAACAAAGGTTAACACCTAATCTATTTTACGATGTGAAGGGCGGTTTACTATAACTGGCAAATATTTAACTTAGCGTTATTCTCATATTCGACGTTCATAAGGGTATTGTAATATACAATAGAATTTACAACAAGGGACCTTAATAATGTATGACGAAGTAAAATTTGTTATTTATATAAAATAAGTAACAAAAAATATTACTTATAATTATTTTACATAAGTTTTTGATTTAAAACACCTTTGTCAGCTAGCAGTTGTGAAACGTGTCTCATTTAAAAAAAAACTGGTCAATTGTCGAGTCGGACTCGCCCATTGAGAGTTACACACCGATTTCAGGATTAAAGGTCAACTGGAAGTACGACTATACAACTACTTTGTTAGGTATTAACTTATATGTATGAAGCTGTTTTTTTTAAGATTTCTTTTTCTAAAATTGTTCATATTTCATACTCATATATTAATAGGAATTTGGCACAAAATGAGCCTCTGCACAACGCGGACGACATTATCCTTAATTATATTAACCCCTCGCTTAGTCTAGACACCAGAAAATATAAAATATTTTAATTCCTCGACTGAGAATCGAACCCACAAGTGTTTACCTTCACAGGCTTCTGCTCCTGCGACACGTTTCGTATAAATAATATAAAAATGGCTTGGCAAATTTTGTTGTGAAGCCTAAAACGGAGGGGGTAGGGGATTTTGAGGGTAATTGATATCAATTAGGGAATCGCGGTCTTCCACAATGGAGCACATCTAAGAAATTGTCTGCAAATCTCCGTCTCCGTCATCAAGATTGTCACCTCGATAAATTGTCTTTGATATTTTACTGTGAGTTATTGTCGGCATCGTCCGGTGTCCTCGAGGACGCTTTATGTGTCGGAGCGATCATTCCTCTCAATTACCTTCTATTGTGCATCCATCAAACTCATTGAATAAACTAAGTGTAAAAAAGAAAAAAAAGATCTATCTTATCTATTGCTATGTGAATTGTGATTTTTTTTAGGGTTCCGTAGTAGGTAATTCAGAAAGTAAAAAGGGATTACTTTTGTTAGGTTAGTAACAAATAGTAACACTGAAAATATTGTATTGTTTTAGAAAATGAATTTAATTAAAACTTTAACCTTGTTGTAGATGTGCCTCTAGTAGTACTATAATATAGTTTAAATAGACGCCTTTAAGCTTTTTTACCTACTTTTCCGTAATGCTTCGCTTACTAAAAGGGATTGTTTCATTATAATCTTATGATTATAGAAACTATTTTTTTATATTGAAAAACTCTTTTGACAATATCAAGCTTTCCCCTAGAAAATACCTATTCACTCTATATTTGAAGACCTCCATATTGTATGACGTAGGAAATAAAGACGCTATGCAAATGAAGAATGTAGATTCAAAGCGTTTCGTCCAAAGGAATTTCCATAATGTTTGGATGGCGTGAAGCTGTGTAGAGCTTCTAAAGGAAAACGAGGGAACCCTACGCCGCTCTCAGTTGCAGAGCCTTAATCGTCGATACGAGAGCTTTTTCATTTTTTTATTTCCTTGCACGTTCCTTAATTTACCTCCAAATCCTGTATTTGAAACTGGACAGGGCCATCCCGTAAATGAGAGCAGTACTCCATACGCAGACTTGCGCTTTGTACGGTAAGAGAAGATGTTGAGGTGTAAAGTACTGTCTCACCTTGGAGTGGATACCTAGTTACTTGGCTCTTTTATAGGGTTAATTGAGTATTGGATTCAACGTAAGAGCCAAATTTTATATCAAATATTTTATTTATTTAAAATTTAAATTGAGTTAAGGTTTAAAATTGTGAAAAAATTTCAAAAGGACATAGGTAGCTTATGCCTACATGATTTTTATGTATAAAATTAGATAAACAATCATAATTAGATAGATAATTCAAATATTGGAATATTCTAATTTTGTTAAATAATTCTACTACCCTATCAGATATAATAAGTTTATTACTGACAATATGTGACCACTTCATTGCAGCAGAGTTCTTCAATTTTGTTTTCTACTTCAAAATGAACTAAATTGGCTTAAACGAGCACTGCCACCAACATTAATGTTATTCAAAACGCTTTATTTACGCAACGCGTATTTACTTACCGATTAATACTTAGTTACTTACTTAAACACTTTTAACATTACATTAAAATTAAGTTATATTCAATTCGAGTTCGTGTTTAAGCGAGCTTATTCATACTCTGCGCTACATCAAAGAGGCCAATTATCTGATGAAGCCGGACTGCCGCCATAATGGCTGTTCATTTAAAGCGACAAACATTATCATCGTTTCCTTCTAGTTTTAGAAGCGTAATAATTTTAGAAATATATAATTTTATACTAAATTTTATTGTTATTATTGTTAGTATTGTTGTTGGACCTTAACACTCGTGATCTCTACATAAAATAATAATATCATAATTAAAATAAATAAAATAAATCAGCTTCACGCTGTATACCGCATACAGCATGGTAGGTATGGAACAAACGAAAAATTCGAAAAACACTAAAAAATCAGCGGGTTCTCCACACACGTGGAGGGGAGGAGGAGGAACTCAACACCGTGCTTTGCCTCGGCACAATTTTAATAAATATTTCATTTCCTTGATAGGGGATCCCTAAAACCAGTCGCGATTACAGTTTCACGCTTGGAACCGTGCGCTACCATTGGCGTCATTAATTAAAATAACATTCATAATATTTACAAAACCTGTACAGCATATGTACTCTCAAATTTTCTTTTTCATGAAACTTCAATAGATACCTACTTATTTATATGAAAAATATTTAGAGCGAATAGCGAGCAATATTTACTAATACTTGTCGAATAAACTTTGAAAAGCGACGCAAGAGGAGAATTTCTTTATTTTTCACATTTGGAGTGCTTCAGGCACCTCAATATTTCCAAATTTAATTTACGAACTGAAATATTGAAAATACAAATGCATACTGAAAGTTATCTTGTATATTATTTAAAATACAAACAAGAACACAAGTAAATGACACTAGTATTTCACAAAAAAAAATCGAGTTTACTTTTTTCATAATAATATTAAGGAAAATTTTGTCAAGAGCCAATTCGGAAAGCCGAAAGGGAAAATCTTAAGGGCAAATATAGAACACGTTACGACGTTACAACGGTAGCCCACACATAAACCACATAATCGAAGCGAGGTGATTACTGCTGAACTGGCACGATCAGAACGACGTAAATAAAAAACAACAACAAAATATTAAATATTATGAAAAATCTAGAAGGAAATTATACCAATCTATAGTATTGTAAAAAAAAATTATATGCATATTTTTATTGATGCATGTAGTATCAAACCATTCGCTTTGCTTGTATATTATATAAAAGAAAATTTTAGATTATATACATGAAAATTATAGATATTAACGTCATAGTACATACAGAGGTCTGTGCCATTACGACTGCACACTCATAAGTGCATATTACCCGTTGGGATGTCCTACTTCGCGTAATTGGAGCATCAATATTCGATCGTACGGGCGCTGTGCATAATTTACCACCTCTCGTGCCGCCGGACCGTCATATATCTGAACGTTTACCATTTCTTCTCATTCAAAACGCATAAAACCCATATGCTTAGGTAATATTTTTAACGTGATCTGTAAAATACCTAGACCATATTTAATAACTATCTATGTAGTTTGAAGTTGAAAAAAAATTTTTTTTTTAATATACCGAATAAATACCGAACAAAGAGATAAAGAGATGCTACGTAAGGAGTGGCAGAACTCAATGGCGGGTTTTTGTCTTGGTGCCAGAGCGAGGAAACCCCTTGAGTGGCTATCGAACCCACGTTGCGTGACAGTTACCTGAGCCTTTGAGCCACGACGGCCTCATTGATACATGAGAACATAAATTTCAAATTAAATAAAAGATCCAAAATATGTTATATACATATAAATCCATAATTCAATATATTTGTGTAATATATATTATTTATATTGGAAGTGGAGCCTACAGAAATTGAATAAAACGTCGCTTGCTTTAAATCAATATTGGTTGAAAATTGTGTCGATCGACGTCCAGTAATTTAATTGTTAGATTCAACTCGATAGGTCCTCATTGCCCACAGTACAGGCGCGCGGTACACAGACAGACCTACGAAATGCTGATTGACTCATATTTATTTACCTTTGTTAACTGAATTTGTTGAATTATTACCGAGTTCCTCGTACCTCGGGGAAATATATTCAAAATGTATGAATAAATTATGCTTTCAATATATTTATAGAGGGTATTATGGAATATTTTAATATGTTAAGCATATCCGTTTCCTAATTTCTACTGAGTTATGGAGGAATTGCCTGTTCAGTGGTGGAGCTCGACGTCGTGCTTTGTCTCGTCAATAGGAAATATTAATTTTCCTCCAGTGGGATTTATCTATGGAAAAATTAAATAAATCAAAAATTTACTCAATTTAATATATATGTTTTATTTATATTTTCACTTTCCTTACATGAACGTCATGAAAGAGTTGTAGGGCGCGCGCGCTCTTCAAACGCACTTAAGTAGCGAGCAAGTTAAGGTTTGCGCAAACCTCTTTTGTATAAATTCGTGTACTTTTTTCTAAGTAAAGTGGACCGTTTTCGTAAAAAAATGTAAAGATAACAATGAACTACTTTCTTCTGTTAAAAAATCGTGTTGTTTTAATAGTGAAGGTATTTTTTTTCATCTTCCACATAAAGATTATTTTGAATTATGTTTTTTCTTTATCAGTTTAACGCTGTATCACGCATGCAGTAGGGTAGGCAAGGAAGCTTAGTGTTATTAGGAAGCCTATTTCATTCTCGAGTGGGAATCGAAGCCACAACCGGTCGTGCTTACAGTCACACGTTTCTGCCCCTGCTTCACGTCAAGGGCGTTCACGTACTTCATATAATTTTTCTAAATAAATTTTAATTAATAGTTCTATAATAATATGAAGTTTTATTACTATCAAAATACAGGTATAAATTAATTTTAAAACTGGTCAAATTTCTGTCGCATTTCTGAATTTCTTCAAAAGTTATAAATGCAATTTTTCAAGCAAAACAATTAAGCTTAAATAATAAAAAACAAAGTATAAATATTAAGTATAATATATAGTTTTACTTCTCGTCCATATATTTTAAGTAGCGGTTTTTTCTCAAGAATGATGCAATGTTCTTATTCTACAGAAAGTATTCTTACGGAACTCGCTGTTTCAAAGAGGATATTGTGTTTGTTGGACCATTTCCAGATACTTGTATCTACAGACGAGTAAACCCTAGGAGGACTTATACGTAGATTTAAACTTAAGTCAACCATATAATTGTATATATATACTCGGCTTATAAACTTTAACAATGGATTTACTTTAAACTGTATATACATATATTTTATATCTATCCTGTAATTAACGGCCTTTTTGTCCAATAACATGATAGCTAACTAAATGAGGCAGCTTGGGATTCGATTATCGCTCTAAAGAATAATTATCCTTAAATAATTTCATTTGATAGTTTAATGAAAGGATAGCTCAAGATTGATGAGAACGTATAGCCTTGTGGTCAGAGCGGTTGGACGGTATCCAAGAGGCACGGGTTCTAATCCCGCTACATACATTTTCTTACAAATTTTTGAAAAAAGGGAGGTTAGTAATCATTAATATTTAACAAAGATGATATTTTACATTTTAATTTTGTTAAAAAAAATGAATAAAGTTTTGTAAAATTGTACATAAGGACTACAGTAAGAAGAAGAATTGCTAAAGACGCAAACATTAAATAGTACGTACCGTATATATAATGGAAAATAAAGCACCTTTTAATCTGACATTCTAAAAAATAAAATGATAATATAATATATATATATATCAAATATATCAGATGGTTGCCTAATAAGCTTCCGATACAGAAATTTACATATGTGAATAACTAAATCGTAATATTCAATTCAGCACATCCCATTCAATACTCTTTTCCACTCACTTGATAAGAAGGGACAGTGATATTCATCTATTTTATTTAAGGAAATTCAATTGGGTATGTGAGGGTCTGTTCTAGTGTCAGGCTCCTCTAATTGGGTACAGCTCAGTGTTGATACCAGATGTTGCTCTGAACGAGATGGTAAGTTTTCTATTACGGTTAGAGTTCTCAACCCTCAAATAAACAAAGACATCGATTGTTGTATAGAATTTACGCTTCGCTAGTACAGGAAGACCGCTGAGATTGCAGTTGGCATTTTAGATTATAAATTAATCAAATTATTCATGTACTGAAGTGTTATATCGTCAGGACTGACTTATAATTATTATATTTTTAATTTTTAATTTTATTATATTACTTAGCTTACTAGACAGCCAGCTAGTATAATAGAAAATAAGTACTTCACGAAGAGATATTTCGAAGCTGCAGTGTCTATATACTCGTATGTGTGAAATATTTCTTTGTTTCTATCAACAATATTATATTGTGCTTGCATAGCTTCCTTTGTACTTGGAAGTCCGGCGCGTGCTTTCATTATCTATTTCTTCACTTTAATATAGCTTCAAACTGTAATACAAGATGTTTTTTATACTAGAATATACTTGCTGGTTTTGTTTTTTTTATATTTAATATTGAAATACAAAGGATTTCCTTGGAAATTGTGTATAATTTATTTTAAAATAGATATTAGTTAAGAAAAAAAGACATTAATTATTATTTTATTAATAAAAATCATTATGGTGTAGCGCGTAAACGTGACGATTGTTGGTTCGATTCCCACTCGGGGAAATCCAATACAAAGCGCGACGTTGAGTTCCGCCATTCAACAGCCAATGGATTGATTTAATGGAAAACGGAGTTTGAAACTATAATCAATAAAATATACAAGTTTATAAGGGTTCAACTAGGCAAGTTTTCACATTGTCGCACGTAAAGTTTGTAAGAAGAACACCACCTGTGCGGATATATTTGAAAACTGAACGTAAGCGGTTATTAAAAATGTAGAACTTATGAGTTTTATTCAGTTTCGAATGTATGATATTAGAAAAATATTAAAGAAAATATTATTTTTTATTATATGTCAGCGCGATGGTAGTAGGTTCAATCTAAACTCCGGGAAAAAAAATATTATAAATATTTTCGTTTGTCAGGTCTGGTAAATAAAATAAAGTGGAAAACTTTGAGATATTATGTTTATTTGAACATAATATCTCTAACCTCTATATTTCCTCTAAAAAGCTAAGGAACAAGGATGCTATAAAATTAATATTATATTACGAAATTTTTTTTTCAAAATCTGTTTATGACAGGGCGGGCGGATTTGGGACAGGTGTGCATAACTTTTCCATAAAAAATGCTCTTAATTAACATTCCATATTTACATACACGAAACAAAAAAAAATATAAGTAGGCTAGTTATATAAGTAACATTATAAATAATAATTATTTATTATCGATATCACTTTCAAATTGAACCTTAGAATATTCAAAAAATTAATAAGAAAGCAATTGATTCTATCACATTCGATTAAATAATAAACACTTTGAAACAGACGTATGAGATATGTCGCGCGAAATCTTAAATTTGCACTCAAAATGTATGCAAGCAGCCCAGCAAAGCGAGCTCCGCTTAACAAAGCGATTAATATTCCAGTTATTGTAGTATGTGCAGTACAGTACATACAGGTCTAGGCTGTGACGGGTGTCGGGCGAGCGAGGCGAAGGTTGTATACACAATGGGGTAAAATGCAAAACTTTCGTACACAAATATGAAGCTGGAAATCTGAACGGGAAAGTTGACCAGAGTTTAACTTTAGTTTAAAATATATGTGTACACTATATGGTAACTTTATATAACAATGTTTAATATAGTAAAAATCATTTTTCATTTTCACTTTCCCTCATCTATTCCGTTTATTTTTTTTAATAATTTTAAAGAAAAGCACCAAATGCATCCATAATCAAGTCCATACAATTACCTGAAACGCAAAAAAGAAAAAAAATAAAAAAAACTTGAAATCCATTATTCAAATCGCATTAAAAATTAACATTATATATATATATATATATATTACTTGAAGAAAAAAAAAGTATTTATAACAAGTAGTTGGGTTAACAGCCACAAGCCTTTCATTTTCATTATCAAGTTAATTGAGCGGAGCGGGTCAACTGTGCACCGAACTAGCTTTCTCGTTTCAGCCATCACAAAGCACAGGCACAGAGCGGCGGCACAAGAGCTTAAATTAGATAACATTGTCTGTTACTGCGCCGCACTTCACTAGGAATGCCTTTGTGTTGTTGGCTGTTTATGAATCAACTTCAGCTAAGCGCATTTACCATAATTTGCTATTTTTAATACCGTGGGTTTTGATATTCCTGTATTTGACCAAGATTCTATATTTCTATTCTATATAAGAATATGGATCGAAGCTGAGACAAATACTGCTCAATAGAGCAGTAAATATTCATATCATTTATCGTTTAAATGCATGGAAAGATTATAGAATATATTTAGAAAAAACATTAAAAACATTTAGATTTTTAATGTAAATTTTTGTAATATCTAAGAATATTTTTCTTTAAAAACCGTATATTTTAAAACTGTCGTGCGACTGCAAATTTAATTAAAATGTAATATTTTCATTTCTTCTCTCTGGTAACCAGACAAAGCGCGGCGTAGAATTCCGTTACTCAACACAATACCCGAGAATTCGGAACGAATGTGTCTTAATGGGAACGTCGTGTCTTAACACCAGGTTCCCATGTTCCTTTTGCATACATGCATACATATATATTTTTAGTCATAAATTTTAATCATTTGATATATAGTTTATTACTTAATATAAGCTTTAGTAAAGTAATACGAAACCAGCTGTGATGGAACGTTACCAGAACTTACTTGTGTATGACACACATCTGTATAGGAGTGATCCGTGATCTGCTGCAGATGAACCGCCTTACTAATCGATTAAAGAGCATACGTAACGAGATCCGAGACAAGTATTCAAATTAGACTAATGTCTATAGAAGAAATGCTCGCTTTCGAGATAATATATTTGAATATGTAACATTTTCTTTTCAGCTTCAACTTGTATCCTGTATGTAGCGTGATAGGCAGACAAATCCTAATGTTTCGACTCGATTTTTTGGGAGCGATGAAATGAAAATAAAAAATATTTCATCGAATCGAGTGGGAATCGAACTCATTACCTGTCGCGTTTACAGTTACACGCCTGTGCCCACGCCATGATTGGCCCTCATGAATGTATCATATGATGTTTTATATAGTAATTGTTTTTTTTTCGACTTATACAAGTATTTAGTTTTAAATGATACAATCAAATGAAGTATAATTTCTATCAAATACATTTACTCGCATTTCCTAATAAGAAAGAATATCAACCGAATAGAAACCCACCAGCTTTGGTTTCTTGTGTCCTAGTAAGAGTAGAAATATTTTAACCTTTTTCCTTTTCCAATTTCTCGGCATAAAACACCGTTTGCTCAATATTAACAATACTCTGACCTTGTCCTTCTTCCGAATCAGTAAATTACTCACCTTCGCTATTTATACTGAGATATATACTCGTATATGGATTATATATTAAATATACAAAAATACTGAAACTGATAAACTGGCATAATATTACTTTAAGATTTCACAAATATCTAAATAATATTTGTGTCGAAATTATTTCTTACTTTGCCACCATAGTGTCAGTTTTATACTGTACATATATTTTATATTTTATGAAACAGCACATTTTAATATTTTTTAATATTCTTTAGTGACTATTTAAGACAACGACAGTAATCGTAATGTAGTAATAAACAACGAGCGCAAACGATGCTAGGGAAAACTGCAAGTTATATTACACTGCACTGTGAAATAAAATTTAAATTGCTTAGAGATACAAATTGCTTTTTATATCCTCTACTTTAACTTATTGCTCTAGAGATGCAAAGCGTGAGTCTGCAAAGTATGAAAAATATAAATTCATTTTATACTGAAATGGTCACATAAAGGTGATACAACGTTTTAATTTTCAATTTAAATACAAAATTTTGTTAATTTATGTTTTGTTGATAAACCATAAACGCACGTGTTCAATGAAATATTTTTAATAGTCTGTATTTAAAATTTTACAAATATCAGAGCTGATTTAATGATTTTTCCATAGAACCTTTTTACCCCTTTTTTACCCCTTCAGGGTAAAAATTTTCAAAATTCCTTCTTAGTGGGTATTTATATTATGAAAATAAACAGCTGTCCATATTGTACACTGCGTGTGCTGTTGTGCTTGCATCTCTATCAGTGGGAACTTCTTTAATATATGTAGATTATTATTTATTTTAGAAAATGTAAAAACAAGACATACTCTGAGGCATAATCGGACGTTCAACATTCGTGGTTCTTCTTTATGCTTAATGTAGAATACACAATATATTGGCATGAAATGTAAAAAAAGCATGTCCCGGAGACACATGGAATTTACAAAACACTATAATTTTATTAAAAAAAAAACATATGTAAAATTTTTCTTTGCCTTTTAAGTTGTTGTTTACGAGGTACACTAATAACTTAGCTATTATGTCGGACGATATCCAAGTACTTCAGGCGACGATGAAAAACAGAAACTTTCAAAATTCGCAAGTATCGTAATCGTGTCGAGATACGAATTCCGCTAACGTTTCGACGAATTACGAATTCTCACCTGCCAACCTCTCTAAGTCCACGTAGCGTTTTTCACCGGTTTCTCCACCGCGAGACTATTATTATGTAAATTGAGCACTTCCAGCTTTTTTATTATACAACTATTCCACTCTTTCTGGACGCTAATGTACCCGAAGCAAAGTCGTGAAATAAACATTATTTCGACCCGGAGTTCTGAGGTCAGTGGGGCGCCACTCCCCAGCAGCTTGTGACATAAGGTGACCTGGTGCCATTTGATATGAATTTATAAATTGTATTACTCAACCATTTTCCATTCTAGACCAGGCTTTACCTGTCAGATGCATTAACGTTAAACCGACACAAATGTCTGGACGCGGCCGGTCAATTGATACATTGCCAAGCGGAAATTTAACACGCGCACTCTTCTACTGCAGATAGGTGCTATATTTAAGGCTATGCCGACATTTAATTTACGTTATTTTTAACATATTTAATTTGTGTAAGTTATTTTTATACTTTCAAAAAAAAAAAACTTAAGCGAAGTTCGTAAACGATTTTTTTAATAAAAAAAAAACTGATTTTTTTAATGTTTTGTGTAAGAAATTTGATATAGATATATTATCATAATAGTATGGCTTAGTGGTCAGAACGCTTCGACGGATTTGAAGAGGCGTGAGTTTAATTTCCGCAACGTAAAAATTTTAATACCGGTTAACTAAGACGATTAAACTCCACTTAGTAGATGTTCAAAGTGGCATACACTTTGATGCAGCTAGTGTAATGCAGCTAATTGAAATATATATATACATATCTAAAATAAAATGTAATATTTTTACGTAATACACAAACTATGTAAGCATAATTATAGTTTTGAGTTATTTAAATAAGTGCTAAATAAGTGCATTATTAATCACAATGACCTCACTTGAAGTAGGGCTTTAATAACGAATCTATCCCCCCTTTTAAGACTATTATTTCTTAAGAATTAACTGTAAATGTGTAGTTTCAGACTATTTCATGAACTTCTACCACCTGTACATGCTAACTGCAAATATTTTAAAATTATTTTTAGGATTTAATTACAAATGTATAGATTTTAGATTTTTTCTGAACTAGTTTTATCTGTAGATACCAGCTCAAAAATGTTATAATTCTAGGTTGACTGGAAGTAACTTATTAATTTTGATTCCGTTTATAGTATCGAAATACGCATTTTTTGCGATATAAACGGCCATATATTTTTTTCTAAGTAAATATAGAATTGTTTTGTCAGAAATCATTGGGGCCGTAGATCTGAGTATAAGGTTTAAATTTCAACTCGATATCTACAAGCGTCCTGACAGACAGACAGACAGAGGCGGACAACAAAGTGATTAATAAGGGTTTGTTTATTATTAATAAAGGATTTATTATTAATAAGGGTTTCTTTTTGCCTTAAAAGGTACCCTAAAAATAAGCTTTCCAGTCTTGCGTAGACATTATCGAATAGTTACTGTGAATATGGTGCGGTATGAGTTTTAACGATGCAACTCCTCTCGTAAACTAGTTAAAAAGTATTTTAACTCTCATTTTTTCCATTTTTTTATGGCAAAGGTATTATACATGTTTAATATTATACATTTTTAATCGTTAATAAAAAATCTGAGGCCGTCATGGTGCAGTGGCATAAGGGTGTGACTGTAACGCGACAGTTGTGGGTTCGATTCCCACTCAAGAAATGAAATATTTATTTAAATTTATATTTTATTTCATATATCAAATATTTCATTTCCTTGAGTGTGAGTTATAGTCACACCCTAGTGCCTCTGCGCCATGATAGCCTTAGTTCAATTTAGCCTTAACCTTAGCCTGAAGGCCTTATTCTAGACATCAGTCTAACCAGGAACCTTCAGTTAAGATAAGTTTTCATCCAACCAAGCATATATGATATTTAAAAACTATAAAAATCAAATGTACGACAATTTCTTATGGGCTAAGCTAATTAAGAAATTAACCCTCATTTCATATAAATTCTCTTAATTCGTACTTGTCACTCGTTCTTTACTAAAGTTTTAAGTAATTCAGTTTTAAGAGGAAACTTTTAATGATGAATTAGAATTCTAATGTTAATTTCGAGTGGAGGGCTCCCTAATTGTCTTTAGTAATGGGAGAGAGTAATTAAATCTGAGTGGTCGCAGACGCAAG